>KZ654935.1:0-14608 GCA_001010745.2 Gerris buenoi
TCGACAGCACCACTGATAACCACAGAGTCAAGATATACGGTCTTACCCCACTCTCCCTATATATCCTAGTGGGCTATTTGGTAAAATCAAAAGCCTATAAATTAAAGTCCAGTCGGCAAATACTAAAAAAAAAATGTGGTTACCTTGCAAAGGTTCATAAAAACTTTCTTTTTGGTTATGTTTTATGTACCTAAGCAGTAATTAAAAAAAGTATTCAACATCTCAGACCCTTTGCTACCTCCAGGAGGGCCAAAAACCCTCTCTAATGCTGATTTTTATCAGGTTTTGCTTTGTAATCTGCACCCTAAAATCCTGAAAAAAAAAAATAAATAAATAAATAAATAAATAAAATAAAAAAAATAATAATCTCTTACTAGAACAATAAATTTGCTACAATTTTTATATGATAAGGTTTTTCCAAACCTTATACTTTCCAAGATATGACGTTCTAAGGTTTTTTCAATTTGTCAAAAAACCGGCAAAAACCACAGGTTTTAAATATAAAACCTCGTTCTCGTTAAATATAAAACTTCGTTTTAGAAATTTTAAGGGTGTTGTTTACACTCGCCCGGCACGTGTTAGTGACAGTGAATCATAGGTGGGATAACGGACCGGTTACGGCACTGTGCCATCACAGATGTGTGTAAATCGACCTTAAAACTTTCTCATTTAGAAATGCAGTCGGCACAACCAAATGTGAATATCCCAATTTTCCAGGAGTGCACAAACGAAGAGTGTACTAATGGTGGACACTCCCGCGACCGAAAAGAACCTTCTCAAAAAATCTCATTCTTTGAAATGAAAACCTTTAGCAATTAGCCTTGCCTTCTTAGGGATATCTTCTTTAGTTCTAAAAACCCATCTCATTCCTACTCCTGTTTCCCCTCTAACTTTAATAGTTCTAGTTATATTCCCTCTAGTTAACTCAGTCCAGTAACCAAGTTTAATTTGAGAGAGTCTAACTCTTTTCGTAAAATTTATATACATTTTAAAAGATGAAGGAGTTTTAGCGGCTCAATTCGAAGCTAAAAGAAGTTTTAATAAATCCTACCGCGGGTATCCGCAAGCCGAGCGAATTTCCATGAGAAATTTGTAGTATTTGTATAATCGTAGTAGTTTGAAAGAAGTNTATAAGTAGTTTATTTTGTTTTCATAAAAAAAATGTTCGATTCTATTTATGAATTCTAAGCAAGGCTTGTAAACTTGCTCATGGATTTTATATCCTATTACCAATTACTCCTATCCTGCATAACAAAATTCGTTAGCACTTAAAAATGTTAAAAACTTAGCTTAAAATGTATTATACAATAATTAGATAGGTGTCTATATCATTAGCAGGTATATATTTAATGTAGAAGTAATTCTAGACATTATAAAATATTCTAGATTGTTTTATATATTTCAACCAGACATTACCTGAGTAAGAAGGTCCGTCGATTCAGGTCCGCCATTAAGCACCCTACCAACAATATCATCTGCATTTCTAGTTAAGTAATCCATTCTCTTTTGGTTTTCCACAAGAGAAGTCTGTCTCTTTTCTTTGACAGCAGCTCTGCACTAAAATAAATAAGCATTACATTGCTGAGATTGTTGTTGTTGTTTATTATGATTGTGTTATGTTGAGAGTGTACACTATTGAAATATATTAGCACTCATTCTTAAAAGCCGTTGTAAAAATAAAAAGAAATAATTAATTTATTTATTTATTATAAAAAAAAGTTGTTTTTTTTGTTTTGTTTTTTAAATTAATGCTCAACAACTAAACAAGTAGAGTTTAGGGTTTTCTTCAAATATTTTGTTTAAATATAGATTATTTCGTGTCTTATCTAGATACTACTCGTAAAATAATCTTTGGCGTAATTAGCTCAAGTCTATGNTATCTTGGATTAAACATCCCTTTTTCTTTAACAAACCCTGACTTTTCTAGGTCTTGCTGTATTTCTCGTAAACTATGCTTTATTCGATGTTAGCTGATCTCACTATTTCTACAGTTCAATAAATTTACAAAAATTTAAATCCAACGGCAACTCTGTACGCCTAACAGGTTCCGAGATATGACACTTTATAAATTGGCAATTTTTATGCAAAAAATGAACATTTTAAGTGTTGTTCTTGCTGTGGATTTTGGGCCACACTTCCTATGATCTTGTTCTCAGATTAGTTTTTTTGCTAGTTGACCCTTTTTTTTGACAACTGGCTACACTAATTATAGCAAAATATTATTCCTTATTGTAGCTTGTGACCAATATACTACAATGAAAATGTTTGGATATTTTCAGTTCAATATCCATAAGCATATTAACAGGGTTTTAAATGCAATTAAAGGACACCGTGAACCAGCTGATTCAATTTGAAAGGAGCTCTTGCTTCAGCAGATATGATACCAGAAGAATTAAATGTTGATCTTCAACCTCCTACTACTCCTCAGCGCTACGTTCCGTGAAGGGCCCTGGCCGCAAAAACATAGCCTCGCCACTACTCCCTATCCTGCGCACGTCTCCTCCCGAAGCGAACGCCCAATGTTGTCTTCGACATGCTCCGGCCATCTCATTCTGGGTCTGCCTCTTCTTCTTCCACCTCCTGGTCTTCCATCCATCATCCTCTTACGACTCTGCTTTCCTCCATACGCACCACATGCCCTAACCATCGAACTCGTCGAAATAACAATGTCTGGTTGATCGTATAGACCCATCACTTCTTGATTAGTGCGGAATCTCCAAATACCATTCTGCTCCGTATATCTTCCTTAAGATTTTTCGCTCCCAACTACGGAGGTTATCCTCTTCAGTCCGTACTAGCGTCCAAGTCTCTGACCCGTAGGTGGCCGTGGGTCGGACTAAACTTTTATAAACCATGGGCTTTGTGCTAGGGCTGGAATTTTTCTCATCTGAGACAGCGTTCCCATCAGTTATCCGGGATCTCAAATACTTGAAATCTCTGACTCTTTAAAATTCTTCTCCGTCCGCACTTTATCCTCCCAGACATTGTTTCTTCTAGATGAAAACATACATTATGTACTTCGTCTTCTTGGAGTTAACGACAAGTCCTAATTCTTTGGCTGCTTCCCGTAACGAAACGTAACTTTCTTCCAAATCTGCAAACCTTCGAGCTATGATGTCTATATCATCAGCGAAGGCCATAATCTGGGTCATTTTGTTGTATATGGCACCACCCGAGAGAACCTTGTCTCAGACCTTGCCTGTGTCAATTCCAAGGTCCATATGTCTTGCAATAGTGCAGTTACTCTATGATTTAAACGCTCCTCCATTCTTCCATAATGCTGCTGGGATATTATCTTCCCCCGGTGCTTTATTTGCGTTTTAACTCTCTACTGCTATCCTCACCTCTTCTTCTTCTTCCGTTGGTGGAGTACAAAGATCTTTATCTACTACTTCATTCTCATCCAGGTTACCCTCACTTATATCTTCATAATTCCCTTGATCACTTACTTCCTCTTCACGTTCTAGCATTTCCTGAAAATATTCTTCCCGTCTCTCAAGTATCCTTCCCTTATCACCAATAAGACTTCTATCTTAATCCCTGCAAAAAACGTTGGGGGGTTGAAACCCTTTACTCTCTGATGAAAAGCTCTTGTATAATAATTTATTACCTTCAACCTCCTAGAACTGTTGAAAAAATAGAAACACCGGTCTAACACTCCAGCAGAATCCATCGAATCAGAATCATTGGAGGAGGGCAGTACTTATACCATATCTCGATTCTATGATTATGATTTCATCACTTAAGTGTAAATTTTCAGTGGACAACCTCCCAGGATATCTCTACAATCATTTCATTAATTCATTATAAAGGACATAGGCTTAGAAGAGCTAAAATAAAGGGCCCATTCTGTAGCTAATTTTTACAATTTAATTCTGTGAGTTGGCCCTCGAGGGACATTGACCAAGGGTATTAAATACGTTGGATACCAAGGGTATTAAATACGTTGGATACCAAGGGTATTAAATACGTTGGATACCAAGGGTATTAAATACGTTGGATACCAAGGGTATTAAATACGTTGGATACCAAGGGTATTAAATACGTTGGATACCAAGGGTATTAAATACGTTGGATACCAAGGGTATTAAATACGTTGGATACCAAGGGTATTAAATACGTTGGATACCAAGGGTATTAAATACGTTGGATACCAAGGGTATTAAATACGTTGGATACCAAGGGTATTAAATACGTTGGATACCAAGGGTATTAAATACGTTGGATACCAAGGGTATTAAATACGTTGGATACCAAGGGTATTAAATACGTTGGATACCAAGGGTATTAAATACGTTGGATACCAAGGGTATTAAATACGTTGGATACCAAGGGTATTAAATACGTTGGATACCAAGGGTATTAAATACGTTGGATACCAAGGGTATTAAATACGTTGGATACCAAGGGTATTAAATACGTTGGATACCAAGGGTATTAAATACGTTGGATACCAAGGGTATTAAATACGTTGGATACCAAGGGTATTAAATACGTTGGATACCAAGGGTATTAAATACGTTGGATACCAAGGGTATTAAATACGTTGGATACCAAGGGTATTAAATACGTTGGATACCAAGGGTATTAAATACGTTGGATACCAAGGGTATTAAATACGTTGGATTAATGTTTGTAAACATTAATTTGTAAATAAACGATAGAAGTAAGTCCGCTCACTCACACTCTGTGTGAGTGAGTGGAATTGTGGTTTCATTTGTGGATAGATAAACAACTTGACAAGCAGACTGGAAAACAATGGAAGTAGTGGATTTTATTAAAGAAGCTGAAGCTTTTTTTCCCTATGTACAGCAAGTACAATTGAATGATCATTTAGCACTCTGAGGCGGGTAAAAACGTGGGTCAGATCTATAATGGGTGAAAACAGGCTGAACGGATTATATTTATTAAGTGTTCCTAGAAAGCTTGCGTCAGAAAAAAAGAAAGAGTAGACTTAAAAGTAGGTAATTAATAATTTTGCTAATTGGCGATTAATATTAGACTTTATTGCAACAATTAAATTATATTTGTAAATACAAATGGAATAATTTACCACGATAATTTACTGTTTTTGTCGTAATTGACTTCTTTTTTTTAAAATTTAATAATGTACTTTTAGGTTGACTTTGTAAAAATTTAATTATAAAATAAACTTGGGGATGTCGTAATTAATTTACTATTTTTTGGGTCTGTCTAAGTCTGATGGTGGTGCAACTATCACTACCTTTTTTTTGAGGCTCTCCTCCTAACTACTCCTACGCGCTACCCCCCCTCCCCCCTTAAAATTTATAGAAACTTGTAGATGTTGGGCCCCCCCTAAGTCAAAACCTGGCTACGTCCATGGAGTTAGATACCCCTGATGTACATTAATAAAATAATCAATTTAGCAATATTTCAAGAGCGCTGTTGAAATTAACCTAGGGCTATCTTCGGGCTACTTTCGACAAACTATAAAAAATTTATAAAAAAGATTAGTGCTTTTGAAGATATAGGTCTTAATAAATGTATGTTTGTGAGCATGTTGAAGAGAAACAAATGACAACAGAAGGTTGAAACTTATACAGGACAAACAATGGGCTAACTATGACCTAGTATCCACATTTAATAAAAATAGGACGATGGACTATTTTAAGTGGTCAATATTATCTCGATTTTGAATTCTCTTCACATAACCAAAATACATGGAAACTTGGGATGAACATCCTCCTCAATAAGATTAAAAGAAAAAGAATGTTTGAGTCGCTCACTAAAGGCTAAAGAATCTAACCGCTATCTTTTGTATAGGACCTTGTTGGAGAAGGATGACTCGTTTGTAATCGAGACAAATTTCGGGAATAGCTCAAAATGTAAGTTGGGATTTTCAGATCTTAGTGAAGTATTAGAACTTAAGTGCATGCCTTGGATGTCACAGGAAGCGGATAGAGAGGAGTGTTCTATGTGTTCTGATGGTGCTCAGAAGGACATCTATTTCTTACGTATTGTATCGCCTATTCAGATGTAAGAAAATAGTATTTTAGGTGCTTATGCTTATACTATTTCTGGCTCTAGTCTTGTACATCTGTTGCTTCAACTCGTAATTTGCTGTGTAAATGTAAGAAAAGCCCTGTCAATATGCCAAGAACGTACTTAATCTACATGACTCGCCTCTAATCCTCTAATTTTTGTGTAATTAGTTGAAGAAAATATAATAAAATTAAAGCGAAGCATTTTTTAAATAATAGATCAATTATTTTTCGTTTGATCTTTATGTTTTTTTAAGAAAGTTATTTTTTCTTTGTAAAAATATGTTAATTTTTAATATCAACTACTTCATTTAATTTGTATTTATTTAGTTGTTTTTTTTTAATCATCATTGTAATTATTCTAAATTATTTGGTCTTTTAAATATATACTTAGAGAATTATATTAATATCTTTATTATAGATTATTACTAAGAGGGATTAAAAGGAAAACATGAAAAATTAATTGTATTCTTTTTATTTTTATTATATGTTCCCTGATGTCTGAAACGGATTTTTGTAGAGTTTTTGACATCAGAGACTTGTACAATTTTCGTCGTTGAGAACGATCACATAGCTTCCATTACCTTCGGTAAGCTCGAATGCAAAAACGGAAACCATTAAATAAATTTGACAACAATGGATTGTAAAAGCATAACATCAATAAAGTTCGTGATAAGACGAAGAAACCACACTAAATTACAAACTATTATTAAATCTGTTAAAATTAGTGATTTTACACGAATTAAAGTATCAATTTAGGCAGACGCGGGACCGAAAATGTTCAATCATATCTGAAATGGCTTTCGGAAATCTTAGACAATAAACATTTTTGTCCTTCGCATAGTTTCCGTCGTCTTCAGTATACTAATAAGCAATATGTTAAATCAGATATATATATTCGCCAGCCTAGGACCCCTACAGCTCATTACTTATTCGTTTCCTAAATTATTAAATAATTATTAATGAGTTGACGAGAGTGTAGCGTGATGTCTGGCTTATATTTTAACAAATTTCATTTATCAATATTTAATTTTGTTGTGTGACTGCGGGTAACTTACTGCTAGTATGTCGGAAGCTATTTACACCTCTGCCAGCTATAAAACAATCATTACAACATCGTTAAAAAGTTAAATTATTAATATAAAGGAATAAGTTAATTCGACGCTTAGGATTGAGTTCTCTCGTTTGACTACAGTGGGCCGGAGTCATTTTTAAGAGATGTTAGAACAATTCAAGATATTATTATGCGAAAAAATAATTAAATATCTTCACAGTGAATTCTATGGTGTTTCATTAGAACCAATATACGACTATTTCGTGAGGAGAATGAATAAAATTATATATTTTTCTGGTTCGTTTATGAAAGTGGAGCCAAAGTACGTATTATGGGTGGTGATGTACAACACATTACTCGCTGTCATTCCCTTTCTGGTGTATATTCTCGCCGCTATGACTCTGATTAAAGTAGATCTCGAGCTACCTGCTCTAATTTTTTTAGGGCATTTTATATGTTTAGTATTCATAACGGGAATGGAGCACATTTACGTCACGATACATAGTGCGGAGGGCATTAAGTACGGCACTATTCTAGTAGGATGGGAAAAACTCAATCGCGACTACTACTCCGAGACGAATTTACGAGCTAAGCTGCAGAAATTCTTTCTCAAATATTTTCCGTTGATGGTGTGGGGTACGTGGGGTCTGTACATGGGCATAATGCCGGTTTTCGACTACTACGTCAACTCTAAGCCTTACTGCCTTCCGTTTCCTCTCTGGTTCCCATTCGACACAACACGTCCCATCGGATTTTTAGCCGGTTATATTTTTGAAATACTGAGCGTCAACGGTGTCTGTGTCCAAGTGATAACAGGTGTCCCAACATTCGTGTATATCACTACGATAATCTTTGCAGAATATAACGTCCTAAACAATTCTTTACGCACGCTTCACGTAGACGCACTATCCACGTTCAAAACAAAGTATAAAAGTTCGGACCCGAAACCCTCTGGCTATGAACTCTACAAAGACCAGGAGTTTCTCTTCTGCCTAAGAAAACACTTTAAAGAAATCATCGAACACCACCAATCAATCATCAGGTGAATACTTTCGATAAATATTATTTTTACTAAGTTTTTATTAGCTCACTTTCTTGTTTGTTTGTTTGTTTGTCCAGATACAAACCTTGCAATCGATTTTTAACTAACATTCCGAGTAGCATGACATTTGAAACTTTTAGAATAGCTCAAAACACGATGACAATGCATTATTTTAATACTTTTAGCCATCTTAAAGCAGAATTTAATTCCATTTCACAGAATTTAGCTGTATGAAAAGTTAGTTCAGAAAAAATCCACAAGATATTTTATTTGTTTTGACATGTCCCGTAAATACAATCTTCATTTCGACGGATTTCAAATTTGTGATTTTTAATAAGAGGTAAACATCAAGAAAATCATTTAGAAGCAAAGAAATAAAAACAAAAAAATGAAAGAAACAAAAGCTTTCAATAACCTTCTTACTAACAAATCCGTCACAATTTTTATGTATTTTCTTATTTTTGACAGATTTCTTGTCATAATCATATGGTTGACGCCATCCAAGTTTACTTAGATTAAATAACGTCCAACCCAACTTGGATGTCCAAGATGTCTTTAGTCTTTGATAACCGGTTTACACGATCCAAACTAGCGTTAAAATAGTGTCAAAACTGATTTGGTCCAAGTCAACTNAGACTTATGGCATGTTAATACTTTGTATGGAGAATGTCCAACATTGCTTTAAACTAAGGAATCAATTTTAAGAAAAGGAGGAGTTTATTTATTGTAACCCTAACCAGACCCAAAGAAAATATATTTTTACATATAGTTTTCTATACTTAGAGGAATCAATTGCTTTACTATACTAATACTTACTTACCTATATTATTACTTACTATTATACTACCTCCCAATCCATCTCTGCTCAGGGGTGGTCATTATGGCCAATAATGCTCACTAAATCACAGGAACTCTGATTTTAGCAAAAACATACATCAGTAGTTTGTAGGAAGTTAATGAAAATACATAAACAGACCTTTGCTAATTAAACTGTATGTATATAAGACTTGAAGATGATACTGGTCACTGTGTCCTCAGCTGTAATAAGAAGCAGTTACTACATTCTATTAAACTACTGTATGTAATAGGGCATGGTTACTGTAAATTATAAATCAAAGTTACATTTTATACAAAAGCAGCACTAAACATTGAACCTCAACTTAGCACAAGGAGCGGGGGGTTATAATTGTCACAGTTATTAGTTATTTATTAGTCACTGTTTTATGTTCTTCATAAAGAGTAACATTAAATCTTACTTTGTTCAATTCAATTGTAATTTATATTTTATTTTGATGTTTTTTTATGGATGTATATCTTAATAAAATCTCTTTGATTTAGTTGTTGTAGAATGTGGATCACGTTTTGAAGTTGCTTATCCAAGCGGAGTATCTCACTTCCTTGAAAAATTAGCTTTCAATGTAAGTATTCTCTCTTTTCCTCTTACCTTTCCGCTAATAAAATACTAGTTTTCTTTAACATAGGCTTCTACTGTCAGATTTGCTACTGGAATTGTGTAAATCCTTACACTTTTAATCCATTGCAGGGTTCATTTTTATGGTAATAGTCAAGACTTTTGAATACTTAAATTTACTGGTGTGATAATTAGTTTTAATTACAGGATACATGTACCTATTTGATGATATTTTTTAATTAATTTTTTTATAACAACTATTAAAAAAAAGTTTATTTATAAATCAATTCTGTATTGCTTTTTAAAATGCTAATAATTTAATATTATAATTCCTTAAAATTAGAGGCAAGTTTACATAAAAGCTCTTTGGGTAACTATAATGTAAGTAATAAATATATGCTTATTTTTTTCTTATTTCCCAGTTCTATTTATTTTCTAATAATAAAAATATTCAACTAATTTGATGATCACTTATTTAAGTTGAAAATATGAAGCTACTATAGAAAATATATAAATGCTCAATAAAAGATTTTATTTAAGTAAAAAAATCACTGGCATAGCGTGGTTTAAAGCGCCTTGGAGCAGTAGTGACTGCAGCACCCCCCCCCCCCCAAAAACCCCATCATCATATGCTCTCACTGCTGCCCCAATTATGTTTTAATTTAAGGCCTTACTTTATAAGAATTTCAGTAATTCTTAGTGGCCGTGGAGACATCACCAACCTTTACATTATTGGCATTAATCTCTCAACAAAACACTCATTCACTGTTGGATTTATTATTTTTAAGTACTGTGATAAAAAATTAGGGCATTTAATTTGCAGTACAGTATAATACGAGGGTGGATCAAATATACACGGGACTTTGATCTCTGAGCTTCAATGGTTGATGGGGCGGGACATTGCTTCTAGNCCACAAGATATTTTATTGGTTTTGACATGTCCCGTATATACAATCTTCACTTTGACGGGTTTCAAATCAGTGATTTTTAATAAGAGGTAAACATTAAATGACAGCGAAAAAGGAAAAGTCAACCGATCCAATTAACTTTGATCAAATCCACATGGTCAAAGTAAAAATGAATTTTTGATCCAGTGTTTACACGATCCAATTATACTTGCTCCAAGTGGGGGAACTTATCAAGAAAATCATTAGGAAGCAAAGAAATAAAAACAAAAAAATTGAAAGAAACAAAAGCTTTCAATAACCTTCTTATAAACAAATCCGTCACAATTTTTCACGTCTTTTCTCATTTTTGACAGAGTTCTTGTCATAATCATATGGTTGACGCCATCCAAGTTTACTTAGATTAAATAAGGTCCAACTCAACTTGGATGTCCAAGATGTCTTTAGTCTTTGATAACCTGTTTACACGATCCAAACTAGCGTTAAAATAGTGTCAAAACTGATTTGGTCCAAGTCAACTTGGATCGCGCCTTAAACAAATAAATAAATTAATTGATGTGTGACAACCAGGTTTGTTTACACTTGTGTCCTAGATGTCGGTTTAATTTTTCTGCATCTGTACGTCTTTGCTTGTACTCATTTTTCTTCTCTTACTGTCCCTATACGGCATATCAATGGCACGGTTCAGGTTCGCTAATAGTGAGTTCCGTTGTACAAAGATTTGTCCTTTTATAGGTTTAAGATCTGCTCTATAGATGCTTGAAATTTATGTGATGTAAATAAATTCGGAACTTTTTTTTTTTTTTTTTTTTTCACTACTATTATATTTAACAATGACAATTATATTATCAACATTACAATGATTCATTTTCCTATTAAAAATGAGATCTTTATGACGTCATTAACCCCTCCTGATGAGTCATCAAATATTTAAAAAAAAATACAAAAAATCAAGTGAGGTATCACTTCTTATGATTTTTGGGGGTCCTGAATCCAAAAAATGAGTTACTTTAGTGATTCGAATAATAATTTAATAATAATAGTAATAGTTATAATTTCTTGGGGATTTCTTGTGAGCACGATAACTCTTGAACGATTTGACGTAACAAAATTAAACTTGGACCAAAAAATCAATCTCGTTGAGATGAGGATCCCTGTTGAAAATGAGATCTTTATGACGCCATTAACCCCTCCTGATGAGTCAGCTAAGATTTAAAAAAAAAAAAATTGTAAAAAATAATCCTACCGCGGGTTTCCGCAAGACGAGCGAATTTCCATTGGAAATTTGTAGTTCAATGTTGTGCAGTTTAAACTTCTTTTAAACTACTACGATTATGTTTAACTAAGCAATATTCTAAAAACCCAAATCCATCTAAAATATTTCTTTTTCTTAACTTAAAATAACCTACACAATTGTAGTAGTTATGAAGCAGTTTAAACTGAACAACATTGAACTACAAATTTTCAATGGAAATTAGCTCGGCTTGCGGAAACCCGCGTTAGGGTTTTTTTTTACAATTACAGCTAGACAATAAACTTTTTATTCTAGAAAATAAATATTTTTGTAAGTAAATTAAACTCAGTGTTATAGCCAGTTTTTCCGCAGCAGTTAAAGGTTCTATAACCCGGTTGCATGGTACAACAGTGGTTTATTCTTTCATCAGGTCCAGTATATAATCAAACTGCAGTATATTCAGTCTAAACTTTTCCTCGTCATCCAGAAGGAAGGGCCTTGTGATAAGTATATTATATCCGCCTTCTGCCATTCGATTTGAGTATGATGGCCGATGGGGGTTCCTCTTCTAGAGATCGAGCACTAACATAAGCAGTTGTTCAGAAGCAAATAAGCACATAAAAGTGTTTTCTTTAATGCCAACGAAATAGCCATGGCGAACGATGGAATTAAACCGAAGAGGAAGAGATTGCGCCAGCCGCGTTTTAGGAAAACACCCCATTCGCGTCAGACCAGCCGCCAAAGCGTCAGACCCGCGCTTCTGACGCGTTGTAGGAAAATTCACCTTAGGTGGTCAATATACCTAATCAGAATTATAATGATTGCAAATTTGCTTCAAGCTGTCTGATTGTGACTTTTGACTTGTAGATGTTAAAGTAGAATGCTCTTAAGGTACTTCTTTAGATGGTTACTCCCCTGTGGTTTTTTTTAGAATATAAATGACTTTGACTAAATAACTATTAAGACAAAGGGATGCTTAGTCCAATGTACTTTGGGACAAAGGAATATCTCACTTATGTTTTTATAAGGGGAGTAACAATCTAAAGAAGAATACTCCGTATACCTTCTTNAAAAAAAAAAAAAAAAAATTCTACACATAAATAGAAATGTTATCTGAAAATGTTTATTATATGGATAAATCATTTTTGTAAGTGATTAAGTGATTAGGTATGCAAAATATATGAACAAATTTACATAAATATGTTAATATAATAGCATAGATATATTTTTATATTACATATGTGCATGATCAATAATAATAATAATAAAATTACACAATATCAATAAGTATTAGTATAACAAATTACACACAATAAGTATTACACCTTAAATGTGTAAAAAAAAATATTGAAAAATAATAGCATGAAGGTATTATTAATTGTTTGTACCGCTAATGACCCACGTGCAGTCGAAGCGGAAAAAAAAATAAAAAATAATAATTATAAAAATACAATTAAATTAAATATTTGGTTTAGAATTTTTGGCTGAAAAATTGTATGTCCTGTCTTGTAAGGAGGAGATAGTTTATAATATTAGGAGGAGATACATTATGTAATCTGCACATAATCTAACTAACTAAATAACTCCATGGATCAGCATCCTGTGCAGGCCTTAGGCCTGCCAAATAATCCATTTTAAACTAAATCCACAAATCTCTACTATCTTTGAGCAATTTTCAGAAAAAAATATAAATCCTTACCCTTGAAAACAGGTTAATTGACTAGATTCAATCTAGTCTAACTAGTTAATTTTTATTTATGTTTTTAGTTTTAGTTTTTTTTTGTTTATCTTTGTACTATGTGTGCTACTTGTTGTTATGCTATGTTGTAGGATTTTTAAATTTTTGTTAAGCCGGCTTTACACCTTGCGATTTGTCGGTGCAATCTGGTCGGAACGATAAATCGCACCGATATATCATAAGGTGTAAATGGAAATTGTATAACGATATCGGGGTTGGGGTTGGGTTGTTGATCGAATCAAAACCTATTCAATCTGTGAGATCGGCCGACAAGTCGGTGCGTGTAAAGGGAGGTTGTACAACCTCCTGGCCAACCCCCTACGTAAAGTAAATTAAAAAGAAAGATTGGGTCGGAGATTGGGGTAAGAAATCGGTGTAGCGTAAACGCTCCCAGGTTGCAACGATATATCATGCAATTTATCGTTCCTTCAGATTGCAAATCGCAAGGTGTAAAGTCGGCTTTAGTTATTATAATAATGTTACAATGTTTTAATAATACCTGAAGATGACCACAGTGTTGGTCGAAATATGTATAGTAATTTAATTTATTTAAAGCTATTCTGTAATTATAGAACTAAAGTATTGATTTCATTTTAATTTGAAATATGGGAGTTCTATAAAATTAAAAGTGATACCAAAAATAAGTTGCTATGTACTGTAGATTGTAGATAGACAGACCTGTTTATTGGCACCTCAAAAAAGTGTGTGTTTTTGTGTCATCGCAGTGCTTTCTCTCCTTATATACTAGTTTATTAATATAATTTTTTATTTATTTTTTTTTTTTAACAATTTCAGAGATACATTTGTGTATGCTACTTCTGCTGAAAGAAAAGGGCTAGACAATGTTGTCAATATACTGTCTGAAGTTCTACTGAGATCACAGTTAAAACAGTCTGAGGTAATCCAATTTTTTTTCATTTGAATATCATTCAAATTTATTTTATGAAATAAAAAATTGAAATATTTGAAGTGCTTTGGCAATCATGTGGGGTGTGGGAAAGAGTAAGTTTTACCTGGGGCTTCTTGACCAAATTTGTTTAATAATCTGTTCTTTAATATATTTGTTTAATAAAAATTATAAATTATCTGAAACTATAGAGAACTCTGAATTAAAACAATAGCTATTTGATTATAATATTTTAAATTTTCTTGGTGAAAGTGCCCGTTTTTTTTTTTGCAACCCTCTTTATCTATCAATGTTTGTCAAAAACCAGTTCTCATT
>KZ654937.1:0-13183 GCA_001010745.2 Gerris buenoi
TATGTTGAAATACTTGTTTATTTATTTATATATTTTTGACAGATTTTTTAGATGAATTGTTTTTGTTTATAAATTTTGGAGGACTCTGTCAGTTTTTATTCATGTTTTATTTTGTTAACTAGAAAACGCATTAAACTATTCTTTTACCACCTATAATATAGAACCCTTGTCCCCTTTCTTGTAACAATTGGCGCCCAATTGTGAATAGAATGGGTACGGTAGAAGAATACGAACAGAATAAGTGTGNAGTTTTTATTCATGTTTTATTTTGTTAACTAGAAAACGCATTAAACTATTCTTTTACCACCTATAATATAGAACCCTTGTCCCCTTTCTTGTAACAATTGGCGCCCAATTGTGAATAGAATGGGTACGGTAGAAGAATACGAACAGAATAAGTGTGTGCGAACTTCTGTGAGGAAAGCGTTTACAAGGATCTTCAATGAAATTGAAAACGAAATGAAACTAGAAGATATCGACGCTGACAATGTTCAAGGCAAGTTCAACGTACTAGATCGGAAGATGCAGACACTGACTGAGTTGGACGAGAAGATCTTGAAGTATCTTCTTCTGCAGATTGAGATTCAACCCGCCGACGAAGATGACGAGACTGCAGACCAGTACCGGATGAAATACAGCGTTCTTAAGGTAAACGTCAATAAATTAATAGATCGTGTACAGAGAGATGTAATGTCTCTTACTAATGACAGCCGACGTACAGAAAGAAAAACTCTTAAACTTCCAAGAGTTCAACTGAAAAAATTTAATGGAGACATCTGGGAATGGTTGCCCTTTTGGAGCCAATTCCAAAGAATACATGAAAACGATACGTTGGAGAAGGCTGACAAATTTTACTATTTAGTTCAGTCTATGGTACCCAATTCAAAGGCACAAAAGTTGATAAATAGTTATCCACTGTCTAGTGATAATTATGACACAGCTCTCGAAGCTCTTCGGTCTAGGTTTGGGAGAAAAGATCTCTTAATTGAGTATTACATAAGAGAACTGTTGAAGCTACTTATTAATAATGTACAGAAGAAAGTAGATTTAGTTGAAACATATGATAATTTAGAGGCAAAAATTAGGGCTTTAGGCTATCTAGGAGTGAAATCGGATACTTCAGCTGCCATGTTATACCCGTTGGTTGAATCCTGTATCCCGGAAGAAACCCTTAGAGCTTGGCAGCGTAGTAGAATGCATGATTCTGGGTCCGTGCTTCAGGACAGATTAAATGTTCTAATCTTATTTCTTAAGAAAGAGGTGGAAAATGAGGAAAAGATATCTCTTGCTATTAATGGTTTAGGTTTTCAGGCAAACTCAAACAAGAGAGAAAATAGAGATAGCAGGAAGAAAGAGATGTCTACAGAGCTGAACACTGCACCGCCTCCAACTGCGGCTGGATTACTTGCACACTAGCCATCCTGTGTGTTTTGCAAGTTAGAACACCCGACTCAAGAGTGCCCTAAAGCTGAGAAGATGGGAATTAGCGAGAAAAAAGCGCTTCTTGGTAAGAAAGGTTGTTGCTTTAAATGCTTGGGATATTCCCACTTAGCTTCTAAGTGTAGGGTAGCTGTTAAATGCGATAAATGCTCTCGATCACACATGATTGTTATGTGCCAAGGGAAAAGACCTTCTACTAAGGTGGAAAAAACAGAGGAGCAAAGTTTGTCCAATATCTCTTACAGTAAAATATTTCTTCAGACATTGGTAGTCCGTCTGCGAGGAATAAAGGAAAGGAAGGTTCGTGCTATCATAGACACAGGGTCTCAAAGGTCTTATAATATTATGAAAAGTACAGCAAAAGAAATGGGATATAAGAATTTAAGACAAGAAAGCATTGTACATGCATTGTTTGGTGGGACGCATACTAAGAGTAGATTACACGAATGTCATCGAGTGAGAGTGAGCAATCTAGACAACACGTATGCTTGCAATTTTGAAGTGCTGGATGAACCAATTATTTGCAAAGATATAACCCCGATTTCGACAGGAATACTTAGGACAACTTGTCCAATGGCAAAATTTACGAGTTAGAACCCCAGTGAAGGTGGGAGATCTTGTGCTATTGGAGAAGGAGAGCACCAAAAGATTGGATTGGCCACTCGCGAGGATTGAAGAACTAATACCAGGAAGAGATGGAGAAGTGCGGCTGGTTAAGCTTAGAACAGAGATGGGACAAGTCATGCGGCCAGTACAAAGGATCTATCCACTTGAACTTGATCAAGTCCCTACTTAGCATACGTCATGGACTTGAGGTGGGAGTATGTTGAAATACTTGTTTATTTATTTATATATTTTTGACAGATTTTTTAGATGAATTGTTTTTGTTTATAAATTTTGGAGGACTCTGTCAGTTTTTATTCATGTTTTATTTTGTTAACTAGAAAACGCATTAAACTANTGCATTTAAATAACCTTCTATTTGAGTTTAATTCCAATTCATATTTGTTTTTAATATTGAATCTCTTATAACTATGCTATTATAAATAAATGCTACTAATTATTTGTATTTATGTATTAAAATAATAAATAAAAACTTTGAAATGGACAAAAATGTGTATTTTCTCCCAACTGGAGATCAAATATTGTATGTATACCTCGTGAGTAAAGTTCCATTATTCCCCTCGCGATAATTATCTCCCTCGGCTAGTGTTATTCCCTCGGCTAGTCTTATTCCCTCGGCTGCACCTCGGGAATCAAAAAGTCTAATTCCCTCGGCTTCACCTCGGGATTTAGGGACCATAGTTCCTTCGGCTTCGCCTCAAGAACCAACTTTTTCGCTCAGGGAATAATGGCTTACTTTACTCCCCAGGTGCATAAATACCTATCATTGTAAAAATACTTATACTTATTTTACTACAGGGTGTCCCAACTTAAGTCTGCCAAAAAGAAGGTGCAAATAGGGGACTCTAAAAGGAGTCAAAATGTTATAATAACCTATGTTCTTTCGGGCTTCGTTTTCTGACTAGCGCCATTTTTAAAAAAATAATGGGCTAAGCTTATTTTTTTACGCTTAAACAAATGTATCTCGAGAACAAAGTGGGATAGCTAATTATTTTAGGTATCCCATTATTTTAGGTTGGAAACCTAAAAACATTTGCTAAAGCAAATGATATTATCAATTTCCATTTATTTTTATTCCTTCTAGCTCAAATTTAGCTCAAAATGTATGTTTTTTAAAAACTCAAAAAAAGAAAGAAAATTTTGACGGCCCATAGTGCAAACTAGTTGGTTCTTGAAGTGTCCAAGCAATGGAAAAACTTCTTTATTTAATAACCCTTTCATTGATACCCATAACATTGTATGTTAAATAGGATTTTTTACGTTATAGGGACATTTATTGAAAAAAACTAATGTAAATATGAGAAAAAAATAATTTTATCTACGACTGGCATTGTAAGTGGACTTTACATTGCTAATAACGAAGTGTTACTTCCCTCCCTTAGGAGTAAAAAAAAAACAATCATACCAACAAGTAATGTTTTTTAGCTGTTTTGTTTACTAATTTTTCAGGAAGGTTGCTTTTTAAATTAAAAACAAACTAGACGTAATTAAATTAAAAACGTATATATTTAGTATATAAATTATTTTAATAAATCAAGTAACTAAATATCAGACGTGAATTTTTAGGTAAAAGTTTTAAACCTACAAACTTTAGCTATTACCCATGGTGCACTAGTCGTAGATAAAATTTAATATGCAACATGGATCGAAGTATTTCTGCTCTCGGGATTATCTCCCTCGGCAAGCCTCGAGAGCTAATACTACAGTTATCTCCCTCGGCAAGCCTCGGGAGCTCTCATTTATCTCCCTCAGCCTTACGGCCTCGGGAGCTAATGAAGTTTTCTCCTTCGGCGGTGCCTTAGGAGAAAACTTAACCTCGAGCAGGAAAACATACTTCTCTCCCTTGTTGCGTAAATAACTATTTCTTTTAAACGATATCTCCTCTTTTGAACGGTATAATCATTTGACTCGACTTAATCTTAATCACTTTCAAAGTAAATGTGTGATGAAATAACTAATGTTGACTATTTCTAGTAGCCTGGAGTTTGAACAATAAGGGGGGGGGGAGGGCACCTGTCCCTCTTTTAAATAAGAATGCAAAAGCATGTAACCTAAAATTAAAGATTAAAACTGTTTTTTTTTTTTTGCTAGGTAACGGAAGCATTGTGTTCACTTTTGAAAACAAAAAAGTTTTATGGCTCCAATTTTAAAAATTCCAAGACAGAACTCCGTTTCAGACATCAGGAAACATTTTTGGTTCCGTGTCTGTCTGTCGGTCTGTTTGTCCGCGAATAATGAAACGTGCGACGATAACTTGGGTAAATGTCGACCGATTTTGATGAAATTTGGTAGACATGTTCATTTTACCATGCTCAGGTCGAGTTCATTGGACAACGTTATCCGTTCAAGCGTTCACGCGCAACGCTCGCGTAAACGTGAACTTTAAATTTAAAATTAGAATTTTCGGTCGGGAAAAAATTTAAACCTTATCTATTCAATGAGACAAACATTTTTTTTCAAATACAATTGTTTAGTAAAACCTATTTAAAACAAAAAACGTTTCAAATAACTACACATACAAATTGCGCTGGAAGCGCGAAATAACTTAAAAGAAAAATTGAAGATTAATACAATAAGAAAATGAGGAAAATAATTAAACAAATGAATTAATGAGTAATAAAAATAATAAATTATTCAAATAAAGATTAATAATTTTTAAAAAAAAAAAATATGATCAATATTGTATGAGGTTTGAAGATCCGCCAAAATATTAATTCTTATTTGAGTTTGACGTAACTACCTATGTCAAATTAATTTGGCATGGTAGAATTTGCTAAAATGTAAATTTAAAAAATGTATTAAATTTATTTCTGGTATTTTTAGGTGCAAGGTCTAATGGAGTATTTCCAGTGTCATCTTCAGCATTAGCATCTGCTCCCTTCTGCAGCAAAGTTGTCGTCGTCCTTATATGTCCCATCTCTACAGCCAGGTGAAGAGCTGATCGCTTATTATCATCTAAAGCGTTACAATCTGCTCCAGCGGCGAGCAGGTATTTAACCAGTTTGTCAGCTTTATCATCGTCGGCATTTAAAGCCGCCAAGTGCAGTACACTTGCTCCAGAAACATTTGTTTCGACTATTTCATTGTCTCTGATAACATCAGTAGTTGCATCTTCACCTGAGACGACAACGTCATTCAAATTGGCTTTGTTTTTTATAAGTATCTCCATGCAATTCAAATGACAGCCCTCTGTGGCGTAGTGTAATGGCGTGAACCCGAAGTAGTCTGCGAGGTTAATCTCAGCCGTCTTACAGAGATATTTGACGACTTCTTCGTGGCCTTCAGCCGAAGCTAAGTGAAGCGGCGTTTCTTTGTCATCATTTTCATAGTTTACAGACATCTTGCATTTCTCTATTAGGTACCTCACCATGTCCACACGTCCTGCTTTCGCTGCTGTGTGCAGTACCGTGTCACCAGAAAAATTTATCTTAGTTAAGTCTGCCCCCGATCTTATCATCATGTCCAATAAATCCAACTGACCAGTTTCCGGGACCATGTGGAGAGGGGAGTTGCCATTAAGGTCCACTATGTTAAACTGGGCCTTATTCGTAATGAGCCCTTGAATCATGTGCACATGACCCCGTTTAACCGCGAGATGTAAAGGCGTCATCCCATGAATATCCTTCACATTGGGATCGGCACCGGCAACATACAAAATATTTACAATTTTATGATGACCATTTTCAGCTGCGACATGTAGAGCGGTCTTATTATCACTTGTACTAACCTCAGAAAGAGAAGCACGATGTTTTAGTAATACTTCGACCACGTCCAAATTACCAACCTCGGAGGCTAGATACAACGGAGTCTTGACGGCCAGATCTTTCTCGTTAAGCAGTCTGGGATCTTCGAGAAGTATCCTGGTCACAACATCCTTAAAGCCGTTTGCCACCGCCACGTGAAGAGGTCGTACATCGATTTTACTGTTTAAAGAGGCGCCATGTTTAGTTAAAGCGTCGGTGACGTCACGGTTGCCAGCAACTAACGCTAAACTCAACGGCGTGAATCCTTCAAGTGACGTCGGACTGTCTGCGGCACCGGCCTCCAATAACCTGGTGACTATATCGAGGTGGTTATTCATTGCGGCGTAGTGTAATGGGGTTAATCCTCCCAACGTCGTCGCGTTTATATTGGCATTTTTATTTAGGAGAAATGAGACGACTTTGGCATTTCCTTTTTGACTAGCCAGATGTAAAGCAGTCAAGCCAAGGCTATCCGATTCGTCGACTACGGCTTTTTTGGCTATCAATTGCTGAATAATATCTACATCACCACTTACGGCCGCATAATGTAATGGAGTCCGTCCATCTCCACATTTAGTCCTCACACTTGCTCCAGCCTTCACCAAAATATCCAACATTGTTGCAGAGCCAATATCAGCCACAATGTGAAGTGCCGTCCTGCCTTTCTGGTCCTTGCAATCCACGTCGTGAATGTCACGTGCGATAAGTCTTATAATTTCTTCGCTACCCAAAGTGACGGCAGAATGAAGTAACTCAGGGCTTCGGGAGAAAGCGTTGAACTTCAGCAAGGTCTTAACAACCTCATTGTGTCCTCCCAGAAGAGCCAGATCTAAGGGCGTCTTTCTGTTGGTATCTGGAGCGTTGACCCGAGCACCTTTTCCAACCAGGTTAAGCGTCATTTCCACACTGCCGGCTTGTACAGCCAAATGGAGCAGAGATACACCCGATACTCTCTTATCCAGTGTCACTTTCGAAGCTAACATTTCTACGAGTGAAACATGGCCTCCTTGGACAGCGTAATGAAGAGCTGTCATGCCCCTGGGACATGCGGCACTCAGTGATTCTGGATACTTTACTATCAGATCAGACACAAGTTGAGTATTTCCCTCTCTACAAGCTTGATGTAAAATATTCACAACATTTTCACCCTCTATGTCCTTTTCAAACAATGCAACATTTTCATCCATGCTTCAAAAGGTTTTTAAAGAATTGCACCTGGGGAAAAAAATCATATCAATATACTTAAACCATTTAATAAAATTATTTAAAATTTAATATTCTATTATTATTAATAATAGAATTAAGTTTCAATTCTTTCCCTACACTTCAAGTCCTTTAAATTGATGTATAACATGTTAGTCCAGGAGATGGCGTGCAAAAAAGTGTCTGACTAACATTAAGCTAGAATTTGGTGTATAAGTAAATGTTTTGGTGCCTTTTAAGGATTTGTGAAATCAGCTTAGTTCGTCTGTGGGACATAGTTTGTAGCTTTGCAGTACGGATTTGAAAAAAAAAAATCAAACTGTTTCCCTATCAAGGGACAAATGCCATAATAGCCGACCACGTATTCTTAAAAGGCACCAAAACATTTACTTATACACCAAATTCTAGCTTGACGTTAGTCAGACACTATTTTACATGCTATCTTCTTAACTAATTGGTAAAAAAATATTAAGCTAGGGAGGCGTAGTCTTATGGGGACTTTTCTTATACTTATTATCTAGAAGGTGCTGACCTAAGCGGATTTTAAAAGGAATACAATGTACAAAATTTTGATGATATATTGATTTTCAAATTTTAGCCCCACCCACCGATTTTTGTTTGCCATTTTATTATGACAGATGAAATTAAAACGATTTTAAATATTTTTTTAAATAAATAAAAATAAATAAGTAAATAAATGTTAAAATAGATTTAAAGAAGATGGAAAAAAACCTTGTTAAAAACGAAATTTCAATAATATAAAAACTAAGATGAGAGGAAGGATTGAATACTAAGTTGATAAAAAAAGTTTGAGAAAAAAAATGCTTATTTTACAACGTTTTTGTTAGATTGCTTTCTTGATGGTTTGTTTGTGGGGTGGGTCCAGTAAAAATCTTGCAATCGATTTTTACCACCTCTAACATCCCGAGTAACTAGACATTTGAAACTTTTAGAATAGCTCAGAACACGATGACAAAGCATTATTTTAATACTTATAGCTATCTTTCAGCAGAATTTAATTTGTTTTCAGAGAATTTTGATGCATGGAAAAATCCGCAAGTTATTTTATTTGTTTTGACATGACCCATATTTACGATCTTCATTTTGACGGGTTTTAAATTTATGATTTTTTATTTTAGTACCTTGTGTGGCTGATAAAATTGTTAAAATGTTCTATCAGATCTCTTTGTTATGTAAAAACTAAATGTATTTTTAAGACATTGAATAATGTAACAGTGAAACAAGAAAACAAAAAATAAATTAATTAACATGAAAAAGTAAAGTAGGGCGAAAAAGTAATGGCTCCCAACATAATGCTAATTAGCATTATTCCCGAGGCGCAGCCGAGGTAATTAAAACTCTAATTACCTCGGCTTCACCTCGGGATTTAGCGAACATGATTCCTTCAGCTTCGCCTCAAGAACCAACTTTTTCGCTCAGGGAATAATGGCATACTTTACTCCCTAGGTGCATAAATAGCTATTGTTAGGTTAGAGCTCAGTGCTAAAAATTATGCCACTTTTTTTCACATTATTATTTCTTCTTGTTATGAGTCTAGTCATTTAGCTTGAAAATGATGCAAGGACAGAAGTATTACAATATTAAGGCAATTAATTTCTTTAAGATCCCACAACTCAAGTATTAATACCTACAACTCAAAAAATGTATTAATTTGATTAAGTTATAATTAACAGTGACATTATGTTTGGTTCCAAGTTTGCCGAAGGTAACGAAAGCAATGCGATCATTCAGAAGAACCAATCTTGTGTGTCACCGAATTTAAATTTATTTTTTTGTTGCCCTTTTGAGACAACATTTTTTCATGTCAGTTTGTTGTTAAACATTTTTGCGAACCAACGTATCATCTTAAAATATTAAATCAGCCCACATATGATTCCATATTAAGTGCAACCATCTGCACAAATTAAATATTGAATAAAAATAGGTGATCCCTATTGAAAATCGACAATGGTCCAAAAAAAAAAGAAAAAAAAGGGTTCTGGGTACCTCGGAATTTTTCCTCACTTTGGAGGCCTCCTCACGGCAGGAAGCAACATTGGACATGGTCAGTACATGGACGGGTGACCGTTATGAACCTACTGATTTTTATATTATATTTTTTTCAAAACAAACTGTACAATATACGGCTTGCACCGTCTATCATGTTGAATGAGAGGTGCAAGAAATCAAGTTAATTTACAATATTATCATCATTATATGAATAGACAAACATATATTTTTTTTAATAATTTAAACTTAAAACGACTATACACACTAATTATGAAAATATGTTGCATAAATTTATGCCTCATTCAGAGTATTTAAGAAAATGTATAATCTTTTATATCTTTTAGATAATCGAGTAGTGTCCCGACGACGACAACTCACCTCTAAATGATTAATAACGTTAAAAATTGATGCGCCATAAGGTGGGATCGAACCCGGGGTTCCTGGGTGTAAGCCAGATACTTAACCAATTACGCCATACATATATAACGAATTACGGAGCACAAAACTTCCTATTTAAATGTTTTAATTTTAATTATAACTGCATAAAACTTACTATTTAAATAGTAAATATCTCTTTTAATTATAACTAATTATCTCTCAGCTCTTTTTCTCAACCATATTTATTATTCTGCCCGTTACTGCGGGCCTAACGGATAGTAATAAGTAACAAGATAAATGCCTTTTAACAGATTTCGCTATAATAATGTTATTGCGCTGTGGAAATGCGTTAAAAATATTACAATTTAGTTTATTAAAAAAAAAAAAACAAAAAAAAACCGATGATGAATAATTTCTTAAAAAACATAAATTTCTTGCCCCATTCATTCAACGTGATGGATCTGCCGACCCCTTGATTCCTTGAATTGAAGTGGGGGATGTCCAAAAATTTAGGAATGTTTGAGAGGTTCTTTTTTTTCAAATATGCAAGATTCTGTTATAAGTATACTGGGGAAACTTAAGATATTATATTTTCTGAAATAGTCTTGGCAGGAGGTCCTATTATTTAGATGGGAAATCGTCCTAATTATTCTCTTTTGCATTGTGAAAATTCGTTTTGATTCAGGTTTATTTGTCATACCAAAATGTTGTACGACAAGAAGGGGTAAACTAGCCCGTAATAAGCAGTCAATAAAGTATCGGTAAATTATATCTCCTTAAATTTTTAATTATGAAGAAAGCGCACTTTAGTTTTCTTAATACGGAATCATTGTGCTCCCTGAAATTAAATTTATCATCAATAAATATTCCTAGGAATTTAAATACGTCAAGTTTAACTAGACTGGTAGAACTAATCATAACGTTTGGGGACTTTAACATTTTAATTTTAAAAAAAATTACGAAAACACTCTTAGAAACATTAACAACGAGTTGATTGGTTGAGCACCATTCATAGAAAGCCTTGCAGAGATTATTAAGATGTAGTTCAAGTTCCTCGGCAGTTCTCGCCACAACTAGAACTGAAGTATCGTCAGCATACAGTACTACACGGAAAGTTGGACACACCCTTTTTAAGAATTCAGGTAAGAAATACTTCCCTGAGGCACGCCTATATTACTAACTTGAAACTTTGAGTAAGCATTATTTACAAGTACACTGAAAGATCTGTTTACTAGAAAGGAGTTAATAAAGTCTAGCAAATGGCCTCTTACACCTGATCTAAAAAGTTAGCTAGTAAGGGAATTTTATTACATTCAAAAATGCAGGATGAAATAGCTATAATATTATAGCTTCATATCTTTATCTATATTATATTATTATCATCCCTTTTAACTACTATATCATCACCCCCTTTCAACTAACCTGACTTAAGAGTTAAGGGTCGAGACACTCTGACGATATTAGTTTATTTTATTTGAGTGTGTGCTTTGTTATCTCGATTATGACACCCGTCGAGATGACAATAACCCTGCTTCACTAAAACCTGTAAAATAAACTCTTTTTTTAGTAGTTAGTCATCAATCCTATCTTTTAATCTGCCATTTTCCTTTATTTAGTATTTTTATCGTTAGTATTTTTTTATTTGTTACTTTCAATTATAATCTCTCTGTCAATATTACTCATAAGAAAGAGTAAGAAGTGGTATTAGGCGATGGTATCAATAAACTTAGAATCAGTGTATTCGAAAGAATGATCGCTGCTATGTCTAATTATTGAAAGAAATTAAGTTATGATAAGAACATTTTAATATAAACTTACACCAATACTTATTTAAATGGATTTTTTTTTAATTTTGTAGGGGGAGCTAATAAGGCTTTCTAAATCTGTAGTGTGGGCTAAGCCCCTCTGATCCCCTTAAAATTAAACCCGTTACCTAAGATAAACAAAAACACGGGACGGTTGGTTCAGTGCAATAAGAAAGCGCATCAATGCGCTAACAGTTCTTAGTTGTTAACATGTCAATCAAAAAGTGACAGCTTTCAATACACAATTCAAAAATGTAATGATAATAATAATAATGTTTAGTCTTGATAAAATTTGTGGCCACTAAATAGAAATAGATAAGTTATTATATCTATTTGAAGACCATCAAATCAAAACAAACCTATATTTTTATTGATAACAAACCAAAAATGTAATGGTAATAATTGTAATGTTTAGTTTAAATAAACTCGGTGGCCACTATTTAGATAAGGTATTATATCTATTTGAAGACCAACAATTCAAAACAAACCTTTATTTTTATTAGAATAAATGTGATGACCTTAGCAATAACAAATCCATCGTCGTCGGGCCACTAATCGATTGCATTAATGAAATTTATGAAACATTAATGTTTAGTTTTGATAAAATTGTCGGCTTCTAAATAGATAAGTTATCTTTAATAAATAAAAAAAATAAAAAATGTATGTGTGAGGCTCTCAAGCAATAGAAGTGAAACTTAAGTTCTAGAATGCANAACTGAAGTATCGTCAGCATACAGTACTACACGGCAAGTTGGACACACCCTTTTTAAGAATTCAGGTAAATCATTAATAAATATCAGGAATAATAATGGGCCTAAAATACTTCCCTAAGGCACGCCTATATTACTAACTTGAAACTTTGAGTAAGCATTATTTACAAGTACACTGAAAGATCTGTTTACTAGAAAGGAGTTAATAAAATCTAGCAAATGCCCTCTTACACCTGATCTAAAAAGTTTAACTAGTAAAATAGAATGGGATACCAGGTCAAAAGCTTTTGATAAATCGAAGAAAAGGCCAGCTACATGCAAGCGGTGGTCAATAGACTTTGAGATTTCTTCGACGGAAGCAACGGTCCCTGAGGCTGTGGAACGGTTGGGTAGAAAGCCGTGTTGTTCCTTTGCAAATATATTGTGCTTTATAAAAAACTTTATGAGCCTTTGGTGGATGATTCTTTCAAAAATTTTAGAAAAGCAGCTTAAGAGAGAAATCGGGCGTTAATTATTGGGTAACTGCTTATCACCATTTTTAAAAACAGGTATAACAATCGAATGTTTCAAGATGGACGGGAAAAAACCGGATGTGATACAATTCTGAATGACATGTAGGAGCACATCAGACAGAGTTTGATTACAACTTTTGACAACCGAAATAAGGAATTCGTCAAAACCACATGACTTTTTATTTTTAAACGATGATATTGTGTTAGTAAGCTCTGAAGAAGTGAGCTCATGAAAGTAGAAAGAATCCTTTAAGAAGCGTTGAGTGGTATTACTAGGGATAGTATTTACATTACGATTAGCTGTTATAGCAAGTTTATTAGGGATTTCAGAGAAATGAGTCGCAAAACTGTCTGCAATTCTCTGAGGGTCACTAATTATATCATTAGTTGAAGCAAGGGATATTTTTTTCTTACTAGGTGTGCAATGCTTGCAATATTGAGCTGAGCGTGCGTTTTAACCATATATTAATTTATTTTTTTTTATTTTTTTCTATTTTACCAATAACCCCTCATAAATTAAGATATAACATAACAACAATAACTGTATTCTTAAAGCGCTTTCCAATGACATGCCATGCACCTTGAAGGGCATAAACTATTTTAAATGTTGTACCCCGTACCCCCGTGTACCAATTTGGACCAATTCAGATTTATACCTTCCTGTGGTTGGTCACTATGTCCGTGCCGAATTTTGTGCGGATCAGCACAGCTGTTCAGGAGAAAACTTTTGTACTCCGTACCCCGTACCCCTGTGTACC
>KZ654940.1:0-11975 GCA_001010745.2 Gerris buenoi
CCCCTATGTTTGAACCCCCAAGTTAATGTTTCACCAGCCGCCACTGGCCTACATAAAGATACCTTTACAAAACACATTAAGTTAAAAATTTAGTCTGCACAGTACCCAGACTTTAAGTACATTTTGTACCAAAAGTACTAAAGGTACTTAAATTAAATGTCCATATTGGGTTTTACAATATTATACTGTATTAGGTTCTAAAAGGACAATCTTGTCACACAATAATCTTAGGAGCAAAGTGGTGAACAGTGGACTCACTTCGCACTTTTTGAGAGCCCAAAAAACTATTTATCGTTCAAAAAGGTCTGAAACGTGACTTTTTTAGATAAACATTTAAACATTTTTAAAGTTGGTTTTAAGGGCTTTCAAACGATACCACACACGGTCAACCAGCTACTATTTTTACCTTTTCTTAAACAGAAACAGAGGTTCACAACTTTGTACCTCTCATCTACCAAATATGGTAATATATTTAGGATTTCCCTTCAAGCACACTTAATTACTAAAAAGTACTAAATACCATATGAGTTTCAGCCCGACCCTATGAAATGCAAATACGGTACAGTACAATGACTAAAGTAGCGTTTTTCGACCGATTTTTCCAAACCGGTACAATTTGTACAAAAATAAGTAGAAATTAAAAATAAATTTCAATAAAATAGGCTCAAAGGCAATAAAACCCACACACTTTTGAGTAAAAGTCGGCAATTTTTTATTTTTTTATTTTTATAGTGCGCCCTACAACTACCGTGGTACTAAAAGTAGCTGTGTACCCGAACCCGCAAAGATACAGGTACGAAAAGGGTACAGTGCGTTCAAGTATTATGTATCGCAACTTTTTACCGAAGAAAATTTTCGAGCTGATAAATCCCTCGACGCTATTAGCCCCACAGTTGGGTAACCTACCCCCTACACTGCACTCTAAATGTACAAAAGGGTGCTAAAGTACCAGCCAGGTACATGTTTTCGAAAATATTTTTGCACACATTTGGTACATTTTAAAAGGCCTTTGCAATGTTACCTCTGTCAAATCGGTACAACGTCCCCTTCTGGTTGCGGCTACCCAAGGAGGGCGTCCTTCACAAAACCGTAGCTCCCAAAGTAGGAATCGGAAATATAAAAACAACCCAGATTCTTAAAGAGGACAACTTGACCTAAAGCTCGATACTCTTTTGAACCCTTTCCCCTTTCCGATTAAAATTGCGCACGGTACAGAAGGTCAAAGTCGAAATTTCAGAAAAACACGATTTTCGTGTGTTTTTCGACGAGGTACTCGACTTCCCCGTCTCAGNCCCCTTTCCGATTAAAATTGCGCACGGTACAGAAGGTCAAAGTCGAAATTTCAGAAAAACACGATTTTCGTGTGTTTTTCGACGAGGTACTCGACTTCCCCGCCTCGAAGGTACTAAAAAAAAGAGGATTGCGCTTATCCCTTGAAAGGGACATTTTTAGAGTATACTAAGCAGAGTAAGAGAGTCCTTTTGATTTCTCCGTACGTACCTCCTACGTACCATCTTGTACCTCGAAATTTAAAGTACCATATCTCAAAAAGTAAAAGTACCATCGAGTTTAAAAGCTAAACGCCAGGGACAGCATTTCATAGGCTTTTAGGCCTCAAAAGCCGAATAGCGTCGTACTAATGCCCTAGAAGGAGATACGTGAACCATGTAGAAAAAAAGTGGTAAAAAAATGTTTTTTCGCTTTAAAGGGCCTGAAACGTGAATATTTTAAAAAAAATTGCATCACTTTTGTACTCTTCCCAAGGGCTTTCCAACGATATACGACATCCCGTACCAAATATCTCCGGTTTTCTGATCGGCGAAAAACAAATTTCTCAATGACGCCCTTAAGCGGGGGGTGCACGTAACAAAAAAAAAGTTCTCGTTACCGACTATGGACCTCTACGGGATCTACAAAAGCCTTGAAAAAAAATTAAAATTTTCAATTATTTCAAAAGTTATACGTAAAAACGTGTTAAAAAAATCTTTTTGACCGTAGACTATTTCCTGTCGAAAATAAAACTATTTCCCGGAAAATTTCCCGGCAGATAGAATTTTTCCTTAAAAATTCACTACAACCTTAACAATATCTCGAAAACTGCATGTCATCTTCGACAAACACACCCATCAGTACAAAAATAAAAAAAAAACACCCTATTTCGCCCTTTAAGACCGATTTTCACCCTTAAGGAGTGATTTAAAACTGCTTACCCGATGTTTGGTCAAGCGATTTTTATGGTTCCAAACCGATTTTGACATTACCAATTTGAAATTTTTCCGAAAATCAAGTCAGGGTATAATTATTTTTTTGTTTATTGCCGTGGCGCCTTAAAATTAAGTAAATTTTTACAATTTTTACATTAAACAATTAAAGGAATAAAACAAATAAGCTCTCCCTCATGGTATTTATTCACACCTAAAGTGGTCCATCACCCATATAATCATCAAAATTCAAATCATTTACGTGGAGAGACTTTTGTCAATTAAAGAGAGACTGCGTGTTAATCCTTAAGATGACCTCCATTCACGCTCCCAGATCTAGCATAACAATTAAACAATAACAGCTAAACAATTAAAGTTTTTATAATATGTGAGAACTCGTAAATATGTATGTACCTACTTCACACTCAAATCAAACCAGTTTGTTCTTAACCTGTTGGACCACTTCCTTAAAAGTGGCCCGTTTGTAAAAAAGAATAATGAACTCTTGGTAACCCTGACCAATGCAAACCTTCAGTCTATTTAAGTTAGCGGTTATAAAAAATAGCTAACGCGTTCTGAAATTAAATCTATTTATTCTTTACATCTGTATGGATGAGTCCCACCACTTACAGTGGAGGTGGATAGTTTATTGTACTTATTTAAATTCTGTGAAATCTGATTCATAGTTTACTATAATATCTTAGTCTAGTAGTGACTTCTAATCAAGATATGCCAGATTTACTTCAACTGGGTAATTTCATTAGTTAATAGTTCGTACTTTGCATGCCTGTTTCGATTTTGACTTTTAGACGATGTGTATGAAGTTTTATTAAAATTGTTAATTTTCTATGATCCCTCTACCTTTGTATACCTTTGTGTACCTATAGTAAGGTAATATATTATAGGTGGATCCTTTTCGGATAAAAAAAAAAAAAATTAATACATTAGTTTAGGTGTTGGCAACGTTTCTACCTTGCCGGTCATTTTCAAGCCAACAAATAACATTAATTTTTTAAAAAACATAGGTTTCATACATTATAATAAATATTCCTTCTTTATATCAATTTAACTTAAAAGTCAAAATTCTTCAATATTTCTTCTTCTGTGTATGTCCCTTCCTTCTTGTATTTATCAATCTTTGCAAAGATCATAGAAGATCATAGAAAATTAACAACTGGAGATTGGAGATCTAACTCACTCAGACTGAGTTTGATCTCCAGTTAAAAACTTCTCAAATGGTCTTAAAAATGTTAATATTCGATGTTTTTATAAGTCCGCCAAAACAGATTCAAGAAATGTATCTATTGACAATATAGAAGGCATTGGTTCTTCCCCATTTTTCTTTTTTATTATTTTGTTTGTTGTGTTGTAAAGATATGCTCTGTGAAATAAAACCGCATATAATAACTTAAATATAACTTAAATTTTATATAATCCTGTAATAACCCTGGAAGTTGATAAATTAACCCTGGAAAAATAAATAAATAAAATAACTTAAATACTGTCTTATTTTTAATAATACTACCAAGAAAAACACCCTAAACGAATAATTTCGTGTAAATTAATGAATTAATGAAAATTTTTCGGGTGAAAACGATACTTTTCCTTCAAAAGTAAGGAAAAGGAAAAACACAAGAGTAAAAGCATTTAAATTAGTTCAGATTTTTTTTTAGATAAAATTTTAGTTATAGATAATTTGAAAAGTATAAATTGATAGCTGTCTATTCCTAAAGATTTAAATCATTAATATTATTATTAAAAAGCCTTCAACCCGCGCTCTATTCAGGGTTCATGCTCGTAATCAGTGGCTATGTTTCCTAGTGTGGTCCTATTTCACTATGAAGTGGATAAAGATAAAACCAAGCCATTAAATTAAATGGGTAATAATTCCGTCGCGAAAGCTTTCATAAAAGCTGTTAAGGATTGCTTCATACATAATTAAAATTGAAATATTCTGTGAATCGCAGTTTAAAGACTATTTACTACATGCAAAAATATTTCCGTATTTTATAATTAGGTACAAGAAATAACAATCGTAATTATGTTTTCGTTGCACTACATGTTTTCTTAATAAGATGCTTTATGTACATACATACATATTCATTAAAAAAAAGTGATATAAATATCCACCATTAGAAAAGTGATGGAGGTAGAATACGCAAAATTATTAGAGAGCTAAAGCTAGAAACTCCAAAAATTGATCTAAAAAAAATAAAGGAATTCAAAAACACCATCAATATTATTACACAAAAAGTTAGTCAGATTTCAGATATTTATCCTAATTCCTAAGAACTTTTTTCGCTGTAGAGAAATTATTTTAGTTCCATAGAAACACTTTTACATGGAAAATTCGTGGGTTCACCAAATAATTCGTTATATAGAGATTTTCGTTTTTTTATAACGGGGTCTAACTGTACAAGCTTTTTTACAGTCAGTTTGTGCATGTTAGTCTTGTACTTGCCATAGTAATGACTAAAGAAGGCAGTGTTTCTGATGAAAATGCAAGTTAATAAAATAGACTTAATAGTGTTAATAGAATTTTTACATTAAATTATATGATCAATTTAGCAAAAGTTAAAGAGTGGAGACTGCTCAATTAATCTGCTGCTATCTGTGGGCTACTGTCGACAAATCATCCAAATTTCATAAAAAAATCAGATGAAGTGATTAAAAAGAAGCAAATGGGCGCAGAAGGTAGAAACTTATATGGATCCAGCCATGGGCTAATTATGACCTAGCATCCAAATTTTATTAAAATCGAACGTGCAGTTTNTGGAATGTTTTGCTAATTGAAGCTGGTGGACCAGAGATCGAAATTTCTGACGTTCCCCTTCTTGCTGCTTATTTGCAACTAAGTAAATTTGACTGGCAGTACAAAACTGAACCGCAAAGGAAAGCTTGTCTTGGTAATTAAAGAAAAATAATTATTTCCTCAAACATTTTCTGGATTTTGATGCCATGAAGTCATACAATTGCTCTTTACTTTTTCCAAATATATATTACTACACAAAGAATGCTATTTGAAAATAGGATATTATAACTGATTTAGACTTCATCATAATATTAGTAAACACTAGTTTTAGTTGTTACTTGTTACTTAAGTTTAAAGGTAAAGCCATATTTAATAATTTTTTGTTATTGCGTTTAGGTTTTAGGGACAAAAGGTGCAATTGGCCTCGAGGAAAAGTTCTCGGAGGATCTTCGGTTTTAAACTACATGCTTTACATCAGAGGAAACAAAAAAGATTATGATAACTGGGAATCAATGGGAAATCCAGGATGGGGTTCTGAGGAGGTGCTTTCCTACTTTAAAAAATCGGAAGATAATACGGACCCTTCTATAGCTAGTACTCCCCACCATTCGACTGGAGGATATCTGACAGTGGGCAAAGCACCCTGGCGTTCACCAATCGCTAAAGCTTATGTTGACGGAGGAGAAGAATTAGGATACAAAAACACTGACGTCAATGGTTTGAATCAAACTGGCTTTATGATTCCCCAAGGGACTATCAGAAGAGGAGCACGTTGCAGCACGGCAAAATCATTCTTAAGACCAGCAAGAAAAAGACAAAATCTACATATTTCCATGAATTCGCAAGTCACACGGATTCTCATAGACAAAAAGACAAAATTGGCATATGGAGTTGAATTTTCAAGAGATGGCACTACTCACACTGTTAGAGCAAGCAAAGAAGTGATTATTTCAGCAGGTTCGATCGGATCACCTCATATTCTAATGCTCTCCGGAATAGGACCAAGAGAACACCTAGAACAATTTAACATTACAGTAATCCAAGATCTAAATGTAGGCCATAATCTCCAAGATCACGTTGCAGTTGGAGTGACGCTCACATACATACGTCTTATGCTGAAAACCACTCTCAATGGTCACCCATCCACTAGGTTAAATACCTTGGGCGCTACGATGATAACACACATACATACGTCTTATGCTGAAAACCACTCTCAATGGTCACCCATCCAACTGCTGACCTTTTAAGCTTATAAGTTAGCTAGTTAATAAAATCCAAATTAGCCCCCGCAGGAATCAAATTATCATTTATATTCAAATTCACCTCAGAAATGCATAAAAGCGCTGTTTTGAGAGGTCATATTTTCAAAATTTTCTGGGGGAGGACCACCGGACCCCCCCCTTCTATAATTACCCCACAATAAATAACTTCAGACGACACCCATGGCTTACAGCATGATATTGTATGCTGTAAGCAATCGCATATATTTTCTAACGAATATGTTCTAACGCACAGTTGTTGTTACTTGGGCGNACATCGAACGTGCAGTTTTTAAAATATGTTGATTAAAAAAATTGAGCGACAGATACACCGACAGACCGACAATAAAAAGGGCCGGAATAAAGAGTAACATTTAATGCTAATATAAGAGGCACTTAAATGACTACAGGAAGAGGGGATACTGGTAAAAAAGATAAATTGGGTCGTTTTATTAATAATTAAGGGATTCATCATATACGGAAGAGAAAATCTAGGATATGACCTTCTTCCCTTTTTTAAAAAAAAATAAAGAAAAAAAAACGGGTACGGTACCTCGGAACTTTTCCTCACTTCAGAGGCCACTAAAGTGGCCTCTCCTGCTCTAATCAAGATATGCCAGATTTACTTCAACTGGGTAATTTCATTAGTTAATAGTTCGTACTTTGCATGCCTGTTTCGATTTTGACTTTTAGACGATGTGTATGAAGTTTTATTAAAATTGTTAATTTTCTATGATCCCTCTACCTTTGTATACCTTTGTGTACCTATAGTAAGGTAATATATTATAGGTGGATCCTTTTCGGATAAAAAAAAAAAATTTAATACATTAGTTTAGGTGTTGGCAACGTTTCTACCTTGCCGGTCATTTTCAAGCCAACAAATAACATTTATTTTTTAAAAAACATAGGTTTCATACATTATAATAAATATTCCTTCTTTATATCAATTTAACTTAAAAGTCAAAATTCTTCAATATTTCTTCTTCTGTGTATGTCCCTTCCTTCTTGTATTTATCAATCTTTGCAAAGATCATAGAAGATCATAGAAAATTAACAACTGGAGATTGGAGATCTAACTCACTCAGACTGAGTTTGATCTCCAGTTAAAAACTTCTCAAATGGTCTTAAAAATGTTAATATTCGATGTTTTTAAAAGTCCGCCAAAACAGATTCAAGAAATGTATCTATTGACAATATAGAAGGCATTGGTTCTTCCCCATTTTTCTTTTTTATTATTTTGTTTGTTGTGTTGTAAAGATATGCTCTGTGAAATAAAACCGCATATAATAACTTAAATATAACTTAAATTTTATATAATCCTGTAATAACCCTGGAAGTTGATAAATTAACCCTGGAAAAATAAATAAATAAAATAACTTAAATACTGTCTTATTTTTAATAATACTTCAATTTTTTATAAGAAAAACACCCTAAACGAATAATTTCGTGTAAATTAATGAATTAATGAAAATTTTTCGGGTGAAAACGATACTTTTCCTTCAAAAGTAAGGAAAAGGAAAAACACAAGAGTAAAAGCATTTAAATTAGTTCAGATTTTTTTTTAGATAAAATTTTAGTTATAGATAATTTGAAAAGTATAAATTGATAGCTGTCTATTCCTAAAGATTTAAATCATTAATATTATTATTAAAAAGCCTTCAACCCGCGCTCTATTCAGGGTTCATGCTCGTAATCAGTGGCTATGTTTCCTAGTGTGGTCCTATTTCACTATGAAGTGGATAAAGATAAAACCAAGCCATTAAATTAAATGGGTAATAATTCCGTCGCGAAAGCTTTCATAAAANCCCCCCCATCTAAACTGACTTAGAGTGTGCCCCCGCCCCCTGCAACTATATATTATATATAAATGAGTTGCTTCGTGGTTTAATGTACATTAAAATGTATACTAAACCCACAAAACACGGGGGGTTTTAGCCCCCCCGGAACTTTTGACCTAGGATCGCGACGGTCTGGCGTATGCTTGATTACTATGGGAAACAGACACTGAGTCCTAAGATGAGCCCTGTGAGAGGCGTGGTAAAGGCTAGTTAGATATAAAATAGAAGTTAATGGTTTTATGAATTTGTAATTTAATTTATACCTATTATAGTCCAACCATCGATATATAAAAGGATCATCGCACTTACTCTAAAAAAACTTTCCAAATTAATTTGGTTATACATAGTTGTTAATTATTTGTTTATTAGAGAAAACCTATGATTAATGGAAAAATATTAATTATTCTAGAACTGAGTAATCACACTTCTTAAGTAAATGCTCATACTTGTATTTGTTTCACCCAATTTTTACATTTACTAAAGAAAGTTAATGTGTTTATTTGTTTCTCTCCTATATTCATGCTAGTAGCGATCCCTCCTTGGTTTGTGTCGCTTCTACTATCAGCTATAACATTTTACCAGTATAAACCACTTAATCCTGCTTTGACTCCAGAAGACACGTTGACATTTCAACTCAAAAAGGAGTATGACTTCATTGTTGTCGGAGGAGGTTCCGCCGGTAAGAAGTGAAATAAATCTAGTAATCCTTTTAGTATTAAATTAAATATAGCAATTTATAATTTTTTTATAGCTTCAGCTGTAAAAATCAATATGTCGAAGATATAACGTATTCACAAGGATGAATGAAGAGATTCTTTATGTTAAAAAAAAAAACAGACTATATATCTACCATTTACCATTACCATCCAACATAATTAACATTGGACGTGTTTTGTTGCTTAACTGTTGTTGAATTTGTTGCACGATAGACCAACCGACCGACACTCAGTCAAGAGACCATCATTTTTTGAATTTTGAAGCATAAAAAAACATCGTTTTCTGAATGATCACATTGTTTCCGGTGCCTTCGGAACGGCCGAAAGCAATAAAATAAATTACTCAAAAGTAGTAATCAGGATCTAAAAAGATAAACGGCAAGAGTCAAATAATTTTAGAGAATTAATGACATATGACATGATATTGATATGATTGATAGAATGAACAACTATGCCCATCTCTACTCAACAGGAGTGGAGTTAATTTTTATATACTAGCTACCTGTAAAAATTAACTACTTAAAGTTGAATTACTCTACTTGTAATAATTATTTGACTTATATCGGTTCTCTACTAAAAAGAAATACCGCAGCTTCCGCTGAATTATAGTTCACAGTAAATGGTACAGTGAATCGATCATAATTAATTATAGAATAGAGCTAGAAATATTATTTATGTTGGATAAAAATTACATTCATTACTTTATATTACGATACTCTTAATGACAAGAGATTATTTGATTGAAGTAGAGAAAAAGGTAGTACTCCCTCTGCCCTGAACATGTATAAGAAACTAAGAACAATAATTTGGTAAGCTCGAGCAATTCGGGAGGAGCAATGTCTTAATTTTTCAAAATTAAAGACGTCATTTACTTTCTAATTATTTTTATTATTTGGCTTGTTAATAATTCACATTTGTCTCCAGGTGCTGTTGTGGCCAGCAGACTTTCAGAAGAATTTAATTGGAATGTTTTGCTAATTGAAGCTGGTGGACCAGAGATCGAAATTTCTGACGTTCCCCTTCTTGCTGCTTATTTGCAACTAAGTAAATTTGACTGGCAGTACAAAACTGAACCGCAAAGGAAAGCTTGTCTTGGTAATTAAAGAAAAATAATTATTTCCTCAAACATTTTCTGGATTTTGATGCCATGAAGTCATTCAATTGCTCTTTACTTTTTCCAAATATATATTACTACACAAAGAATGCTATTTGAAAATAGGATATTATAACTGATTTAGACTTCATCATAATATTAGTAAACACTAGTTTTAGTTGTTACTTGTTACTTAAGTTTAAAGGTAAAGCCATATTTAATAATTTTTTGTTATTGCGTTTAGGTTTTAGGGACAAAAGGTGCAATTGGCCTCGAGGAAAAGTTCTCGGAGGATCTTCGGTTTTAAACTACATGCTTTACATCAGAGGAAACAAAAAAGATTATGATAACTGGGAATCAATGGAAAATCCAGGATGGGGTTCTGAGGAGGTGCTTTCCTACTTTAAAAAATCGGAAGATAATACGGACCCTTCTATAGCTAGTACTCCCCACCATTCGACTGGAGGATATCTGACAGTGGGCAAAGCACCCTGGCGTTCACCAATCGCTAAAGCTTATGTTGACGGAGGAGAAGAATTAGGATACAAAAACACTGACGTCAATGGTTTGAATCAAACTGGCTTTATGATTCCCCAAGGGACTATCAGAAGAGGAGCACGTTGCAGCACGGCAAAATCATTCTTAAGACCAGCAAGAAAAAGACAAAATCTACATATTTCCATGAATTCGCAAGTCACACGGATTCTCATAGACAAAAAGACAAAATTGGCATATGGAGTTGAATTTTCAAGAGATGGCACTACTCACACTGTTAGAGCAAGCAAAGAAGTGATTATTTCAGCAGGTTCGATCGGATCACCTCATATTCTAATGCTCTCCGGAATAGGACCAAGAGAACACCTAGAACAATTTAACATTACAGTAATCCAAGATCTAAATGTAGGCCATAATCTCCAAGATCACGTTGCAGTTGGAGTGACGTTCCTACTAAATCAATCAGTATCAATTGTTATGAAAAAATATACCAATTTAAATACCGTATTAAGATATGCTATAAATAAAGACGGCCCACTTACTGTTTTGGGAGGAATAGAAGGGGTAGCTTTCGTCAATACGAAATACGCAAATGCTTCTGGTGACTATCCAGATATACAATTTCATTTGCTTTCCGGTTCAATCAGTTCAATCGGAGGAGAATATTTAGGGAGAGTTGGTGGTCTCCCTGAATATACTTATCAAAGTGTATTTAACCCTATCGCCAATCAAGACGCATGGACCGCAATGCCAGTTCTTCTTAGGCCTAAAAGTACCGGTTTTATCAAGCTACGTAGTGCTGACCCCTTTGAATATCCTCTTATATACCCGAATTATTTGCTCGATCCTTCTGATATGAAAACTTTAATTGAAGGAGTAAAAATTGCTCTCGCTTTGAGCAAAACCAAAGCGATGCAAGCTTACGGTTCAGCATTATACCCTGAGCCAATGCCAGGCTGTGAAACAATACCACTATTTACCGATTCTTATTGGGAGTGTTTGTTAAAGCAATTCACTATAACTTTTTATCATCCAGTGGGAACGTGTAAGATGGGACCGTCTAGGGACTTAAATGCTGTTGTAGATCCCACCCTGAAAGTTTACGGAATTCCAAACCTGAGAGTTATTGATGCTTCTATCATGCCAAATATCGTTAGCGGTAACACCAACGCTCCGACTATAATGATAGCAGAAAAAGGATCCGATCTCATAAAAAATACGTGGAAGAGAAAATAGTAAGCATTTGAAACCACTCGCTTAATCAAATTATTATTATAATATTGATTAAAATATGTATAGCAGTTGAATAAGCACATTGCCAAGTCTAAACTTTTTACGGGTTGTTGCGCCAAGGATTTTTTCATTTAATTTTTATTATTTTATTAAAATATATAATTTTTTTTTTTTTTTTTAAAATCGTATATTTTGTTTTAACTCATGAACTGAATGTTCATTCTTAAGGAATATTAATTCTTACTTAAGGATGATTCACGCTACAACGAGTCGGGGACGAGGCGGGCTCGGGCCGGGGACGAGCGGGGCTGGGACATGCTGTCCTCTTCTCGGAGACCCGAGTTCATTTTATATCTAGTACCAGTGGCATACACAGGGGGGGGGGGGG
>KZ654941.1:6290-17253 GCA_001010745.2 Gerris buenoi
AAAAAACATTTTTTTTTGTAGTTTTTCGATGATTTCTCATATTTGCCGAGGGAAATTTTGTTGGACAACTTCAGATTCGTGTTCAGCACCCCAAAAAACATAAAATAAGCCACTAACAACAATTACACCAAAACTTTCCACTTTGAGCTGTTTTTATGCACCATTTGACTGGACTATATATATTATTTTAAAAATGATTTCAATACAAACTTAAAAAAAGTAATTGTAACACAATACTAGTTGTACACCTAATCAGATACATTAAATAGATCAGTCAATAGCCACTATGCAATATTACTTAAAATCTATAATATACTGTGTCATTCTATAATATTTTTTTTTCGTTGTTTAGGCCATTGAATTTAACTGTGTATCACTGAACATATAATTGATTGAACATATAAGTGTGAAATTCTTCGTTACACCTCAAACATACACCCCACAACTTACACAGACCTTAAAACCTTAAAACTAACTCCATTAATTAACTCCACAATAATTAGTCTTAAAATGATTATTTCAAGAAAGTGAACAACAAATAAAACTCTATAAATTAACAAAACATGAAAAAAAATCTAACAATACTGGCGAATCTAACAATAAGTGCGATAGAGTATTATAGAACTGCGATAGAGTATGAGAGGAGTGATAGTAAATGATGAGTGAGTAAAAAGTCAGATGTAACTCAGTAACTTGTTCACTCAACATGTACAGAAGCATTAAGAAACAGTTAAGGTAAAGGTACATAATAGGTGAGACTCTTATCATTGGTGAGATAAGAACAAAGTTGTATCACAGTGGTGAAAATCCTCTGTGAATCCTGGGGATTCATCAGTTGTATTAATCCTCAGTTGGTAACATGTTTTTTTTTGCCACTCTTGGTAATATCCGTCTGATAGACGGATACAATGTATTTTTTTAAAATCTCTTAAAAATTAAAGCAATTGCATTCTCAGATTACTCTGTGGCGTAGCTAGGACTTTGCCCCCCCCCCCTTGCAGGAACTTTTCGGGGGGCCCCCCACCAAAATAAAATTGACGAGCCAAAAAAAAAAAATTGCCCTTAAGAACTGAATGGCCCCTTGACCTTATAGAAGTATAATATTTCAAGCTCAAACCTAACAAGATTTTATTATCCTCTAAGGGGGCCCTCTTCGACATTAGTTTGGGGGCCTCCTTGGCACCGGGGGCCCGCCCGCATTGCGGGCCCATAGTTAAGCCACTGAGATTACTGTTAAATATTTATTGTTTTAATTTTTGAAAAATGCCTAAAATATGGGAGGCAATGTAGAATGTATGTTAGAATGTATATTAAATTTAAGATTAATAGTATAAAAAAAAAAATTAATTAAAAATATAATATAAAATATCATGTAGTCAAACTTATCAGGGAAAAAAATCAATCTAATAAAATTTATATAAATAAGTGTTATTTACGTATGTAAATTTATATATATATGTATAATATACATACAGAACGTATATAATTACTATGTTCTGAGGCATGTTTGGAAGTATATCCGNAATTCTTAAATGGGTCTTATTTTGAGAGTGATAAGGAGTTTTTGTTTAATATTAATTGGTTAAAAGAAATGAATTAGTCATAAGTTTTCATTGACATGTTTTCATGGTCCAAGGCGATCTAAATGAATTCTTAAATGGGTCTTATTTTGAGAGTGATAAGGAGTTTTTGTTTAATATTAATTGGTTAAAAGAAATGAATTAGTCATAAGTTTTCATTGACATGTTTTCATGGTCCAAGGCGATCTAAATGAATTCTTAAATGGGTCTTATTTTGAGAGTGATAAGGAGTTTTTGTTTAATATTAATTGGTTAAAAGAAATGAATTAGTCATAAGTTTTCATTGACATGTTTTCATGGTCCAAGGCGATCTAAATGAATTCTTAAATGGGTCTTATTTTGAGAGTGATAAGGAGTTTTTGTTTAATATTAATTGGTTAAAAGAAATGAATTAGTCATAAGTTTTCATTGACATGTTTTCATGGTCCAAGGCGATCTAAATGAATTCTTAAATGGGTCTTATTTTGAGAGTGATAAGGAGTTTTTGTTTAATATTAATTGGTTAAAAGAAATGAATTAGTCATAAGTTTTCATTGACATGTTTTCATGGTCCAAGGCGATCTAAATGAATTCTTAAATGGGTCTTATTTTGAGAGTGATAAGGAGTTTTTGTTTAATATTAATTGGTTAAAAGAAATGAATTAGTCATAAGTTTTCATTGACATGTTTTCATGGTCCAAGGCGATCTAAATGAATTCTTAAATGGGTCTTATTTTGAGAGTGATAAGGAGTTTTTGTTTAATATTAATTGGTTAAAAGAAATGAATTAGTCATAAGTTTTCATTGACATGTTTTCATGGTCCAAGGCGATCTAAATGAATTCTTAAATGGGTCTTATTTTGAGAGTGATAAGGAGTTTTTGTTTAATATTAATTGGTTAAAAGAAATGAATTAGTCATAAGTTTTCATTGACATGTTTTCATGGTCCAAGGCGATCTAAATGAATTCTTAAATGGGTCTTATTTTGAGAGTGATAAGGAGTTTTTGTTTAATATTAATTGGTTAAAAGAAATGAATTAGTCATAAGTTTTCATTGACATGTTTTCATGGTCCAAGGCGATCTAAATGAATTCTTAAATGGGTCTTATTTTGAGAGTGATAAGGAGTTTTTGTTTAATATTAATTGGTTAAAAGAAATGAATTAGTCATAAGTTTTCATTGACATGTTTTCATGGTCCAAGGCGATCTAAATGAATTCTTAAATGGGTCTTATTTTGAGAGTGATAAGGAGTTTTTGTTTAATATTAATTGGTTAAAAGAAATGAATTAGTCATAAGTTTTCATTGACATGTTTTCATGGTCCAAGGCGATCTAAATGAATTCTTAAATGGGTCTTATTTTGAGAGTGATAAGGAGTTTTTGTTTAATATTAATTGGTTAAAAGAAATGAATTAGTCATAAGTTTTCATTGACATGTTTTCATGGTCCAAGGCGATCTAAATGAATTCTTAAATGGGTCTTATTTTGAGAGTGATAAGGAGTTTTTGTTTAATATTAATTGGTTAAAAGCAATGAATTAGTCATAAGTTTTCATTGACATGTTTTCATGGTCCAATGGGATCTAAATGAATTCTTAAATGGGTCTTATTTTGAGAGTGATAAGGAGTTTTTGTTTAATATTAATTGGTTAAAAGCAATGAATTAGTCATAAGTTTTCATTGACATGTTTTCATGGTCCAATGGGATCTAAATGAATTCTTAAATGGGTCTTATTTTGAGAGTGATAAGGAGTTTTTGTTTAGTATTAATTGGTTAAAAGCAATGAATTAGTCATAAGTTTTCATTGACATGTTTTCATGGTCCAATGGGATCTAAATGAATTCATAATATTATCTTCTTATAGTTCAAATACAGTTTTGATTGAAGTATAAAACGTCATGCAGACACTTAAACGGTTTACAATGTTAAACATAGGTTTAATAGAATTTCACTAATGCCTATGATTACTAGCAGTGGTTATTATGGCATTCAGCGCCAACAATTCACGCAAAAAAATTAACTTCCCTATAACAGCTGGTCCTAAAATTTTAAAATAATTCATGCAAATACTTTATGATAGGTGATCATTTTTTTAAAAATAAAAAATTTAACTAACTTACAGTCTATAAGATTAGAGTTGGCACAATCGAAGGCGGGAAACAACGAAGGGGGTTATAAAAAGGGAAAATCGGTGTTGACATGTTATTTTTTTTTTGTGGGACAGGGGTAAAGTAGAACATTTTTTTTTCTGAAGTTGTATTCAACATGGGGGACCAATAAAATCGTTTCCCTCAAAATTTGCCCGCCTTTTGATTGCGCCAACTCCAATCTTATAGACTGTAGTGCTATTACCGATAAAAAAAATATTGTGGCCCCTACTGTACACTTAATTTTAGCATATAATAACGTTGTTAATTTAGCATATAATAACGTAAATGCATAATATCCTACAAACCCCTGAAATGTACTTTTTATATTTTAGAAAATAATTTTTTCAGTTCTTATACATAAAAATGACAAGTTTTATGTATTAAGCCCTTCACGGGCTCTTGAACCATAGTCACACCAAGTAATAATTTTGATCTTATTAAAATTCCATAAAAATTGAGTCTGGGTACATATTATATATTTCTAAGCTGCCTAACACTCTTCAAAGACAATTAAAAAAATAAACATTGGTTTGCTATCTCCTTCAAAACAGGATTTGGTACTATAAGCAATACAGAAGTGCGTTGCGGGTTAGTAGGGGCAGCCATGTTTATTTTAATTGTTCAACGACAAAAAAAAATACCTGTGGATAGACAAATTAATTGCTATTAACAATTTGATTAAACAAAATCTTATTTGCCATGATACTTAATCGTCCGCTTATAAATTTATTGATGATGTTAGTGTTAGATTAGATGTTTTTCCCCTAAAAATTTCCCAAAAATGTTTGGACTTTTTTTGTAATAAAATTCTTTAACGTATAATTGTATTTAATATGATTAAGAACGGTTTAATTTTTTATTTCATATTTCATATTTTTAAATAACAAATAACATTCCGGTCAAGTATCATAAGAGTTAAAATTTCCTTCCACATAGTCCATAGGTCAATTAGGATTGACCTATGGACAGTAAGTTATGCAGTCCTCTTTAGATAAATATTTTTTAAAAAATCCTCTCATTCATCTCACGAATTAGGGCATTTATAAAAATTATGACAGCCTCCTCGCAGTAATGCGTAAGGTAGTCATTGGACGGTTTTTTTTTTTTTTTTTTTTTTTTTTTAACTAAAAAAAAAATATAATTTATATATGGGAAACCTTTTATGATCAAATTAGTCTGTAAATCTCTTAATACCTCAAAATGTATTTCTTTGAACAAATTTACGAAATAAATATTTTGGAATCTTGATTTCGCATGATTTCGGTATTGCCACACTCAGAAGGTATATAAACAACTCTTTTTAAATCAAAACCGAAGAAAATCGAACTAACAGACCAGTAAATAGGTCATTTGCTGCTGAAAATTGCTTTTAGTGAAGAAAGCTCTTCACTCTTAGAAATTAAAATATAATTAAGTAATTTTAAACTGTTCGATTCTGAGGGATTTTGCAAAGNTTTTTTTTTTTTTTTTTTTTTTTTTTTTTTTTTTTTTTTTTTTTTTTTTTTTTTTTACGAAAACTCAGTCATAGCTCAAAAAATTGCATATTAACTGATAGTGTTAGGGTACTCATACTGAAGTAGAAATATTAAGAAAGTTTTACTGGAATTTGGCACACTGTAGCACTTGCCGTTTTGGCATAATTTCAGGCTGAAACAAAAACAAATTTTAATTTTTTTTAATAAAATGTAATTTTGGCAAAGGTGAAAAAGTTGGAAGTAGAAGTTATATTAACATATTATTCAACAAAAACATCACAATTGACTAGAAAAAACCAAACATAAAATAAATATGTATAGCAGATAAAACAAAAATTGAAAAATTTGAGTCACTTCACTCAAACCTAAAAAAAACACTAAAATTTAATACAAAATTCAATTTATTCTTCAACAGAACGTTGATAAAATTAAACACCTTCTTAAATTGTAAATTTATTTTGAAGCGTCTCAAAATAAAAAAAGAAATGAAAATCAACTAGTTTTTACTTGAATTACACCTAAAAAATCCATCAAAAATTGAATAAATTCACAAAATTCAAGTCACTATGCTAACGACTTATCATGGGTCAGGGAATTTTCCCTCAGAACCTGGAAAAGTCAGGGAATTTTTTAATACCCGATCGCTGGACACCCTGAAAAAGGACTTGCTTTCTGTTTGCTTGAACACATGTCGTTAGAGCAACAGGATCTGCCCAAGGATCAGTGGCGGCGATAAGGGTCCCGCAGACCCCGCGGCAGGGAGGGGGGGGGGGCCCCTGGATGGGAGATAGAGGTGCCCCCACTAAAAGTGTGCGGGGGGACCCCAAAGCCACCGCCGCCACTGCCAAGGATGTAGGAATTGGTTAATCTCTTAAGACAATTGATTCCTATTCACTTCTCTGTCTCTTCCATTGTTTATGACTTACTCGGCCCCTAAATGTTTGGTTTAGACTCTTTTACTACGTTTTTATTAGCTTGCCTTCTTGTTTGTTTGTTTGTCCGGTATTAATCTTGCAATAGATTTCTAACTAACTTTCCGAATAGCTAGATATTTGTAACTTTTAGCATAGCTTAGAACACGATGACAATGCATTATTTTAATACTTCTTGCCATCTTTCAGCAGAATTTAATTGGTTTTCAGCAAATTTGCTGTATGGAAAGGTTCGAAAAAAATACGCAAGTTATTTTATTTGTTTTGTCATATCCTATGTTTACAATCCTCATTTTGACAGGTTTCAGATTTTTGATTTTTATAAATAAGAGATAATCATTGAATGACAGCAAAACAGCAAATATTTCGATTATATTATTTCAAATATATCGATTATATTATTTCAAATATATCGATGGTTCGGTTTAGATTTGGTGTTGAGGAGGTCCGTTGTACAAAGATTTGTCCTTTTATAGGTTTAAGATCAGCTCTCTAGATGGTTGTCATTTATGCGAAGTATATAAATTCCGAACTATTTTTTTTTTTCCTCTTCAACATTATATATTATAATATAACAATTAATTATTAACAAAAAAAGTAAAATAAAATTATATTATCAACATTACATATTATATGATTCAACAGAAAATTTAAAAACGAAGTATGTATATAAAAAGTTCTTTTTATCTTGAAATTATTCTCTCTCTCTCTGTCTCTCTCTCTCTCTCTCTCTCTCTCTCTCTCTCTCTCTCTCTCTCTTTCTCTCTCTTGGTTCATAGTCTTTAAGATTATGGATTTATATTAATCCATCTGTTAATCTCTGATTTATATTAGTCCATCTGATCTTTATTAATGGATTTATAGGAATTTGAAAGCTCACACTCACTCATACAATATGTATATTGTTGCTAAAACCGTATATACATTTTATTAATTCAACTTTTGAAATATACTTTTATGCAATTTAGATCCTAATTTTAATCTGATACTTTATTATGAACATTTTTAACAATTGTCATCTCTTTTATTCTTTTATGGTCGAAATTAATTTTATATCTATCTATATTATTAAAAAAGTTTTGTAAACAAACAAGTTCAGTGAGAGTGATATATATTTATCTGTTTGTAAGAGTGCGATTGGAGATAAGAGGGGTTAGAGGGAGGTTCTCGGGGGGAGAAAAGGGAGGTTCTCATAGTAAACTACCCATCATAGTAAACTACCCACTACCTAAGCCGCTGTTCTACATTCTACACTATACTATACTCACGCATCTTCACCTCACCCTTCTCATTCCATAACTATGCACACACTTTGCAATAAAAATAAAAGATCGCTAAATCAGTCTTTCTCAGGAATTTTCTCAACAGTCCTTTTCAGTACTTTCTATAGCTAACGTGATATTTTACGGCATCTATGTTTTTGTCGACATTGAAAAGAAACATGAGATCAATTTTAATGCCTCACTTTAGAGTGCCTCGACGTGGCAGCGGCCGCTTTTCGGGGGTTGACGAGCAAAGCGAGTAGGGGGTGGAGCCCCCTAGTTTGAATTATTTTTATTTGCGTCCGAGTTTACCCAAGGTAAACTATGTGACCGTTCTGAAGAACGAAAATATATTATATCTCCGATTTCAAAAATTCCAAGACAGAAATCCGTGTCAGACATGAACATTTTTGGTTCCGTGATTGTCTTTCGGTCTGTCGCTCAATTGTTGTAAATCAACATATCTTAAAAACTACGAGTCCGCTTTTAATGAAATTTTTATAGCAGGTTATATAGTCATAATTAGATCATTGTTGGTCTATGACATATATGTTTCAATTTTCTGCCCTTATTAGCACTTTTCTCGCGTGAGAGTGAGTGGTCACGTCCGATTTCCTGCAAGTGACGAATTACTTGTATTGTAAATTTTGATATAATTTTCAATAATAATAAAATGTATTAGTATCAACGAGAACCTAAAAGAACTATCTAAGGGGAAACCCTGGATCAAGTATAATAATGTATTAGGATGCGTGAAAGTTTAATTCAACTTGTATTGTCCTAGAGAAATTAAAATTATATTTTATCAAATAGAACATTATTATATTGCTTTCAAAATGTAAAATTAAATCCATTATGGTTAATTTAAATGGATTCCCGTGTTACCCCAAACCAACATGTATTAACAGATGTAATAACATTATTTAGGTTTGAAATTTAATATTTTAATGTTACCAGCATCTAAGTTAATGGGATTTCTATGTTTTTTAAATATCATAAACATTAATTAGGATATTTGGGCGAATTTATATTAATACTATACGTATAATATTACACAGTAATTCCAATTCCTTACTAAAGATTGAATTATTTTGTGTTGGAATTTTTTCCCTCTCGAACTTTTATTTTATTTTATTTTTTTGTCCAAAAGAAGATAGCACGTTTTCGTGACTAAAGGCCCGTTTACACGGTGATAGTTCTTCCACGATAGAACTATCATGTCAGTATACGTCATACAACTATCGTCGAAGTGTGCAGTCTACACGGTGAGAGTAAAAATACGTCAAAACTTGCTGTCTTGCACTCAATGTTACATCCACATAATACATTTTTTACTGGGATACGGAAATAAAGCATTAAATATATTATAATTTTAAAATATAACACACACACAGTAAAAGGAATATATTCACATTGTCGAAAAAAACAAAATCTGATGTCAAATGTGAAGCAAGCTTTCATATTTGTTGCCTAAAATCTGTTATCACTTGATAAAAAAGTATTAAGCCAATCAGCGTCTAGTATCTAGCGTTGTAGTTTTTATATAATCCGCGTGAGTACTCTGAGTGCTGTGATAGAACACTCAACTATCTCGTCAGACGAGATAGTGTGATGGCGAATAATTCTATCGCGACAAAATCTATCACGTAGTCTACACGGTGATAGTCGTTGAGATAGTTGCTGTCATGACCGCAACTATCGCGCCAACTATCACCGTGTAAACGGGTCTAAAGGCCCGTTTACACGGTGATAGTTCTTCCACGATAGAACTATCATGTCAGTCTACGTCATACAACTATCGTCGAGGTGTGCAGTCTACACGGTGAGAGTAAAAATACGTCAAAACTTGCTGTCTTGCACTCAATGTTACATCCACATAATACATTTTTCACTGGGATACGGAAAGAAAGCATTAAATATATTATAATTTTAAAATATAACACACACACAGTATAAGGAATATATTCACATTATCGAAAAAAACAAAATCTGATGTCAAATGTGAAGCAAGCTTTCATATTTGTTGCCTAAAATCTGTTATCACTTGATAAAAAAGTATTAAGCCAATCAGCGTCTAGTATCTAGCGTTGTAGTTTTTATATAATCCGCGTGAGTACTCTGAGTGCTGTGATAGAACACTCAACTATCTCGTCAGACGAGATAGTGTGATGGCGAATAATTCTATCGCGACAAAATCTATCACGTAGTCTACACGGTGATAGTCGTTGAGATAGTTGCTGTCATGACCGCAACTATCGCGCCAACTATCACCGTGTAAACGGGTCTAAAGGCCCGTTTACACGGTGATAGTTCTTCCACGATAGAACTATCATGTCAGTCTACGTCATACAACTATCGTCGAGGTGTGCAGTCTACACGGTGAGAGTAAAAATACGTCAAAACTTGCTGTCTTGCACTCAATGTTACATCCACATAATACATTTTTCACTGGGATACGGAAAGAAAGCATTAAATATATTATAATTTTAAAATATAACACACACACAGTATAAGGAATATATTCACATTATCGAAAAAAACAAAATCTGATGTCAAATGTGAAGCAAGCTTTCATATTTGTTGCCTAAAATCTGTTATCACTTGATAAAAAAGTATTAAGCCAATCAGCGTCTAGTATCTAGCGTTGTAGTTTTTATATAATCCGCGTGAGTACTCTGAGTGCTGTGATAGAACACTCAACTATCTCGTCAGACGAGATAGTGTGATGGCGAATAATTCTATCGCGACAAAATCTATCACGTAGTCTACACGGTGATAGTCGTTGAGATAGTTGCTGTCATGACCGCAACTATCGCGCCAACTATCACCGTGTAAACGGGTCTAAAGGCCCGTTTACACGGTGATAGTTCTTCCACGATAGAACTATCATGTCAGTCTACGTCATACAACTATCGTCGAGGTGTGCAGTCTACACGGTGAGAGTAAAAATACGTCAAAACTTGCTGTCTTGCACTCAATGTTACATCCACATAATACATTTTTCACTGGGATACGGAAATAAAGCATTAAATATATTATAATTTTAAAATATAACACACACACAGTATAAGGAATATATTCACATTGTCGAAAAAAACAAAATCTGATGTCAAATGTGAAGCAAGCTTTCATATTTGTTGCCTAAAATCTGTTATCACTTGATAAAAAAGTATTAAGCCAATCAGCGTCTAGTATCTAGCGTTGTAGTTTTTATATAATCCGCGTGAGTACTCTGAGTGCTGTGATAGAACACTCAACTATCTCGTCAGACGAGATAGTGTGATGGCGAATAATTCTATCGCGATAAAATCTATCACGTAGTCTACATGGTGATAGTCGTTGAGATAGTTGCTGTCATGACCGCAACTATCGCACCAACTATCACCGTGTAAACGGGGCTTAACACTTTTATAATTTACTTCTACATTTGTTAATGTTGAAAACTGAGCTCTCATACTGTTTCAAAATAAAAAAATCTTATTCTTTATCGCCGGTCCTTTTAAAACAGGAATAGTTATTTACGAAACAAGGGAGAGAAGTATGTTTTCCGACTCGAGGTTAAGTTTTCTCCTGAGGCACCGCCGA
>JHBY02109801.1:0-16892 GCA_001010745.2 Gerris buenoi
TGAATCTGAATATTAGATATATGAATAATCTATGAATTAATAATACAAGTATAGGGGATCGACGTAGCTGAGTGGTTAGTATAGTCATAACTAGCTTGAAACCTGTTTGCTCAAAAACATAATATGTGATGATAACGATTAGTACGAATCCCTGAGAGAGGAGGCATGTTTCACACACTGACGATCACATCGAGTAGATGTGTCAAGTCCTGTAATAACCTAATGTTGTGTTGATCAGAACATTAAGAATCATTACCAACATGTAGGAATCTCTGAGAGAAGAGGCGAGGCATGCTTCACTCTGACGATCACATCGAGTAGATGTGTCAAGTCCTGTAATAACCTAATGTTGTGTTCAGAATATTGAATCATTGCCTAAATGTTAGAACATTAGTTAATAATTTATATGTTTGTAGGTATAAAAGTTTTACCAACAAATTCACGTAATTTAAACACCTTAAACTGATATTTAGTTACTTCATTTATTAAAATATCAATGTTTATAATAAATATACACGTTTTACAACAAACACTTTCATTAGTTTGTTTTTAATTTAAAGACTTTGTATGATAACCTAAAGTAACCTTCCCGAAAAAATTAGCTATAAACAGCGGAAAAACTTTACTACCAACATACTACTTGAAAAAAATACCTTTGATGGTATGATTGTTTTTTTACTCCCATGGGAGGGAAGTAACACTTCCCGCCCTGTTATTAGCAATTTAAAGTCCACTTACAATACAAGTCGTAGATAAAATAATATTGATCATCTATTCAGAGAGATGCAAATCACTGTTGCTCATTGATTAACAATTTTAATTTTGTAAAATCTACGAGTAAAATAATCCATTATTCTTGTGTAAATTTACTGGCTTTTTAAAAAATATATATTTTCAACATTACCTTATTATACACCCATGTGATAGATAATATAATATTTTATAAAAAACCTTCAACTTTTTTTTAAGTTCATAATCATTAGGAATTTAAACACCTTAAACTGATATTTAGTTACTTGATTTATTAAAATAACAATTTACCTAATAGATTTTATTGTACAAAGATTATAAGATGGAGCTAGCATTACTGAATTTAAAAATAAATTAATTATTTGAGCAACATTTATAGCATTTGAGACAAACATNTCGATCCATGTTGCGTATTAAATTTTATCTACGACTAGTGCACCATGGGTAATAGCCTAATTTTTAGGTATAAAAGTTTTACCAACAAATTCACGTAATTTAAACACCTTAAACTGATATTTAGTTACTTCATTTATTAAAATATCAATGTTTATAATAAATATACACGTTTTACAACAAACACTTTCATTAGTTTGTTTTTAATTTAAAGACTTTGTATGATAACCTAAAGTAACCTTCCTGAAAAATTGAAAGCTATAAACAGCGGAAAAACGTTACTACCAACATAATACTTAAAAAAAAACACCTAAAAAATGACCTTTTAAGTTGGTATGATTGTTTTTTTACTCCCAAGGGAGGGAAGTAACACTTCCCGCCCTGTTATTATCTAGCAATGTAAAGTCCACTTACAATGCAAATCGTAGATAAATTTAATTACATTTTATTGGATTTATATTCAAATATTCAGTCTTATTATGGTATAAGAAAAATTATTGTTTGAGTTTGTCGTCCTGATTTTTTTTTAATAACTAGTTTATTATTTTCATAATTGTTCCTTTAAAAAAAAATAAAAAATAAATAAATAACAAATAAAAAATAAATTGACCTTATTTCGTAATTAATTAATAATAAATAATTAAATTAAGTTTCATTGGATTTAAATTCAGTTTTGTTGTTCCATAAGAGAAAGTCTTGCTTGTTTGAGTTGGTTGTTCTGCTTTTTTTTAATTACTAGTTTATTATTTTCATAATTATTATTATGAAGGAAGTGACCTTATTTCGTAATTAATTAATAATAATTGTTTTTTATATTACATACTTTTTAAGGAAAGATACAAAAGAAATAGCTTATCATTATATTCACTTTTAGATGAGGAAAAGATAAAACATAATTTTAAAAAGATCTGAAAATTTCGCCTTTCTGTGACCTCTTTTCTCTCTGCGTTCTATATTTCTTGAGTTTTTCGCTTTAAAAAAAAAAAAAAAAAAAAANCCGGGACATAGCTTGGCAGCTATGCTCCGGGACATAGCTTGGCAGCTATGCTCCGGGACATAGCTTGGCAGCTATGCTCCGGGACATAGCTTGGCAGCTATGCTCCGGGACATAGCTTGGCAGCTATGCTCCGGGACATAGCTTGGCAGCTATGCTCCGGGACATAGCTTGGCAGCTATGCTCCGGGACATAGCTTGGCAGCTATGCTCCGGGACATAGCTTGGCAGCTATGCTCCGGGACATAGCTTGGCAGCTATGCTCCGGGACATAGCTTGGCAGCTATGCTCCGGGACATAGCTTGGCAGCTATGCTCCGGGACATAGCTTGGCAGCTATGCTCCGGGACATAGCTTGGCAGCTATGCTCCGGGACATAGCTTGGCAGCTATGCTCCGGGACATAGCTTGGCAGCTATGCTCCGGGACATAGCTTGGCAGCTATGCTCCGGGACATAGCTTGGCAGCTATGCTCCGGGACATAGCTTGGCAGCTATGCTCCGGGACATAGCTTGGCAGCTATGCTCCGGGACATAGCTTGGCAGCTATGCTCCGGGACATAGCTTGGCAGCTATGCTCCGGGACATAGCTTGGCAGCTATGCTCCGGGACATAGCTTGGCAGCTATGCTCCGGGACATAGCTTGGCAGCTATGCTCCGGGACATAGCTTGGCAGCTATGCTCCGGGACATAGCTTGGCAGCTATGCTCCGGGACATAGCTTGGCAGCTATGCTCCGGGACATAGCTTGGCAGCTATGCTCCGGGACATAGCTTGGCAGCTATGCTCCGGGACATAGCTTGGCAGCTATGCTCCGGGACATAGCTTGGCAGCTATGCTCCGGGACATAGCTTGGCAGCTATGCTCCGGGACATAGCTTGGCAGCTATGCTCCGGGACATAGCTTGGCAGCTATGCTCCGGGACATAGCTTGGCAGCTATGCTCCGGGACATAGCTTGGCAGCTATGCTCCGGGACATAGCTTGGCAGCTATGCTCCGGGACATAGCTTGGCAGCTATGCTCCGGGACATAGCTTGGCAGCTATGCTCCGGGACATAGCTTGGCAGCTATGCTCCGGGACATAGCTTGGCAGCTATGCTCCGGGACATAGCTTGGCAGCTATGCTCCGGGACATAGCTTGGCAGCTATGCTCCGGGACATAGCTTGGCAGCTATGCTCCGGGACATAGCTTGGCAGCTATGCTCCGGGACATAGCTTGGCAGCTATGCTCCGGGACATAGCTTGGCAGCTATGCTCCGGGACATAGCTTGGCAGCTATGCTCCGGGACATAGCTTGGCAGCTATGCTCCGGGACATAGCTTGGCAGCTATGCTCCGGGACATAGCTTGGCAGCTATGCTCCGGGACATAGCTTGGCAGCTATGCTCCGGGACATAGCTTGGCAGCTATGCTCCGGGACATAGCTTGGCAGCTATGCTCCGGGACATAGCTTGGCAGCTATGCTCCGGGACATAGCTTGGCAGCTATGCTCCGGGACATAGCTTGGCAGCTATGCTCCGGGACATAGCTTGGCAGCTATGCTCCGGGACATAGCTTGGCAGCTATGCTCCGGGACATAGCTTGGCAGCTATGCTCCGGGACATAGCTTGGCAGCTATGCTCCGGGACATAGCTTGGCAGCTATGCTCCGGGACATAGCTTGGCAGCTATGCTCCGGGACATAGCTTGGCAGCTATGCTCCGGGACATAGCTTGGCAGCTATGCTCCGGGACATAGCTTGGCAGCTATGCTCCGGGACATAGCTTGGCAGCTATGCTCCGGGACATAGCTTGGCAGCTATGCTCCGGGACATAGCTTGGCAGCTATGCTCCGGGACATAGCTTGGCAGCTATGCTCCGGGACATAGCTTGGCAGCTATGCTCCGGGACATAGCTTGGCAGCTATGCTCCGGGACATAGCTTGGCAGCTATGCTCCGGGACATAGCTTGGCAGCTATGCTCCGGGACATAGCTTGGCAGCTATGCTCCGGGACATAGCTTGGCAGCTATGCTCCGGGACATAGCTTGGCAGCTATGCTCCGGGACATAGCTTGGCAGCTATGCTCCGGGACATAGCTTGGCAGCTATGCTCCGGGACATAGCTTGGCAGCTATGCTCCGGGACATAGCTTGGCAGCTATGCTCCGGGACATAGCTTGGCAGCTATGCTCCGGGACATAGCTTGGCAGCTATGCTCCGGGACATAGCTTGGCAGCTATGCTCCGGGACATAGCTTGGCAGCTATGCTCCGGGACATAGCTTGGCAGCTATGCTCCGGGACATAGCTTGGCAGCTATGCTCCGGGACATAGCTTGGCAGCTATGCTCCGGGACATAGCTTGGCAGCTATGCTCCGGGACATAGCTTGGCAGCTATGCTCCGGGACATAGCTTGGCAGCTATGCTCCGGGACATAGCTTGGCAGCTATGCTCCGGGACATAGCTTGGCAGCTATGCTCCGGGACATAGCTTGGCAGCTATGCTCCGGGACATAGCTTGGCAGCTATGCTCCGTGAGCAGCTAGCTCCCGGACTATTAGATATAGATAAGATTTAACTTATTTATTTATTTTTTTAATTCTAATACAAGTATTAAATTATGGATGATCCTATTTATATAATATTTCACCTAAACCTGAAGTTGCTGGTTTAATACTTTTACTGAGTTATCATCTTATACTTATAATTTAGTTATAGGAAATGTAAAAAACTTTTTTATTATTATTATTTTTTGGATTCCAATTATGAAAGAAAACTAGGTAATACTTAGTCTTCAGTTAAAAGTCGGTGCAGCAAATCATGTTTCTTGATAATGCGAGATATGATAACACAATTTGATTTTAGAAAGATATAACTTTAAAAAAAAAACAATACTTTTCCTACTATTAGTAGTGAGGAAAAGTAAAAAGAAAAAAAAAAATCTTTTATTGACCCTTACTTTCTATCAGAAATCAGAAGGTATATTAAGTCGAATATAACTCGGGCTTGAAATTATATTAGGAAGCCTTAGGATTCATTTAGAGGATCCTGAGACTAGAAATGTCAATTTCTCGCTTACTTCAACATCAATCTCTTTCAGCTGAAAGGAATCACAAATCATAATAAGAACTGCATAAGATATGCGAAAACCTGGAAAACACGTCGTTCAGGCTCTTGTTACACTCCGACGGAAAAATACGTCATTCGAGATATTACAGAAAAAATTACATTATTAGTAGAAAAATGGTTAATTACATAATAACAAAAAACCACAATATTAAAATCATGCCCTGTTTACAATCTCGCACGGGGGATCGCTGATCTAGGGACTTCTCGATTTCTTAATAAATGAACTAATAAGATATTTTAAGAAAGGTTTCATCAATGATTTTTTTGAGTATTAGGTATATGCAATGATGATAGACTAAATGTTAACGTGTTCAAATTTATATCATATTATTCAAAAAGAAAGTATCACAAAATTATGGAAGCGTCAATAATTTGAAAGTGTGAACTTTGGTATGAGAGGTAATTAAGTTTTCAATTCACCCTTAAAGTTTATCAGCGTTATAGAACGTTAGTTAGGTTGAGACGTAAAGTTGAGCTCTTTCGCAATTTACCTGTGTCAATGTTGTCAACTTCTATGAGATTTTCGTGTTGAAAATTTGTTTTTGAGAATGTTAGAAGTCCTCTTAATTTAGGTGTTGGGAAAATTAAGCCTAACTGTATTATTTAAGTTACGTCTTTACCTTCACCATATTTAAAGCTTTTGATAAAGTATTTAACACTCTTAAATTATGCTATGATTAAACTTTTTTTCTCTACAGTTTACTTTAATTAAAATTTAATATTTCTTTGGATTCTTTGAGTAAGAACATTAAAATTTGGTTTTTAAATTATTGTTAATTTCGGAGTTAATATAATATTAAATAAGAGAAAGTTTTGAAAACCATTCCTAGAAGAATTTCCTTAAAAACAATTCCAACTTTTAAGGATTCCAGGAAAACATTTAATCAAAATTCTTACTCTAACAATGTTTTCACAAAACTTTATACAAATACACTTTAGAGGTGGTTAATGGGAAAAATTTGCTTAAATATTCATCCGGATTGGAGGACCAATTTAAACGTGTCTTTACACACTTACAACCTATTATTCACATAACGAGCTAAACTTTGCAATGCAAATTATAAAAATGTTAAATGTGTCAGCTTTTTCCTATTTCTAAAAATACATAATTCATTTCGGCTATTACCAGTGACAGAAACAAGCTTAAATGGATTCTATTACTGTATAGGTAATTGAAAGTTAGTAAGTTTAGTTATTTAAGTACGGATGATTAAAAACACTAAACTTGGCATCTTACTTTCTTTGTTGAATTCCCTATTATCATAAGCATTTTAATTTTTTAAAGCCATTTAAATTTAAAGCAATCATCTTTTTCTTATAAACAGCATATTATGTAAGAGTTGGAACGTAGTTAGAGGTATACAAATATTTGTGGCGGTAGAGACTTCCATTTTACCTTTAAATGGTCTACTAAGTGCATGCTGCAGCCTTCCAGTTGAATCAATACTTGCATTTAGTTCCTTGTCTAGTTTTTCATTACTAATAAGTACTGCTCCAAATTACGTAAGCTCCTTAACATGCTTTAAAGTGCTCTGTTGGAACGTTATCCTCTGCGGGTCCTGTTTTCTTCAGATAACTGTGCTCTCGGTCTTTGCGATGTTATTCATTAGTCCTTTCCTTCCAGCCGCTGTCCATGTGTTCAATGATCAATGTTTATATTTTCTTGGAGCTGTTCAGCTGAAGCTCTATTTATGAATAAGTTCCTCCAAGAAAAAGCGAAAAATTGTCAAAGGTTGAAGGCTTGGGTTCAATGTTCCTGGTTTAATTATTTATGCAATAATATTTTTGTTCCATGGTTTAAAAATTCAATCCCGAAACCATGTATAAACTCGCACGTTAAGTAAGCGTAAGCACAGAATCGAACTTATGTTTTAGCTTTTCTCAGTTTGTGACTTGAAATAAGAGGTGTAAACTTAAATGTATTCTTCAGAAATAAATCTTCACACTAATATTTAGTAGCGGTCTGATAGGATTTAGTTGGGGGGTTCGAATGAGAAATGTTGCTAACTATATTAATTTTAAATTATTATTATACAACTAACTATCAAGTACTTCGGTTTTTAAAAGACCTGGTGCTTTTTACTATTCTGACTTGAGTGCCTGCAGACTTTGTATAAATATTCTGTTGAGAAATATTAGTTAGGCGAGGGTTACAGTAGGAGAGAGTTGATTTGCCGGGCAACTCCTGGGCACAATTAGCTGTTGATTGGACGCCATTGTGTCAGCTTACCTTGTTTAAGGCTCTGAGACTGACTACTCTCCAGGTCCCTTATAACGAACTCTTTCAATCTCTATTTATATCTAACTGTCGCTACAGTTAACAAGACTGTTAACGCAGTGGCTGGCGGCACTGGGCGACCTGTCATCGGCCTATAATGTAGTTTAAATGACGTATATCACAGGACAAACGTCATCTTCTTTAATCTCTTTTAACATTTTAAAAATATAGTAATAGTTTTGCTGGAAATTTTGGTAATCTTAATTAAAATTAAATTTTGTGATATTCGATTGTACTTTTTTTGTTGTAATTCAATAACAGTTAGGATTTATAATCCTGCCATGACGTGAGATGTTACTTTTATATTATTAAAAGGAAATTCATAAAGACACAATGGGCACAAAGCTGAAACTAGAAATAAAAAAATTGAAATTTCGTAAATTTTCCTTACCAATTAATTCCAAGATAATGGCTGCAGATAATGAGTCAAAATATGAAGGAATTATTTATCTTATAAAAAGGTATAATTGATGTGAATTTCAGCTCAATCAGCAAAATTATATAGCGCTCTGGCTCGCCCGAACGCCAGAGGATTTTGATTCAGGTTCAGGAGACAGTCTAGGAAGAGGTTTCAAGGTTCCCTTCTCATATCCATCCTTAATGGGAAAACCGATGAGACAGTGCCCTTGACAGTTGTGACATACTGTAGAGGTAGAGCAGCTCAAAGGTGCCTTGCAGCAACACAATTTAGTCTCACCTCAGCCTGTAGGACATTTGCAGAACAGCATTTTCAAGATTTTTACCAGGTCTTTACTATATACTGGCTGGAGCCTTCCAGTCCTGTGGAGTTTGGTCTTTTCTCCTACTCTCATTGTTCAAATGGAAGCTGGCGTCCTATCCATCTTTGCAGCTAGACTCTTTCAAATTCTGATACTTTGCAGCCCTCTCAGACTGCAGAAGGGCTGAAATGTCAGGCTTAATGTTAGACACTGACCTTATGAATGAGAGGGATCGGTAAGTGCATACGGTTGTGTTAGGTTAGGATGTTTCCTTAGGTAGAGCTTTGGAGAAGGTTAGGGCTAACCCAATTAAAATAACTAAAATATCGACGTGTCTCCAATGATTACTACCTTGGATGACTTATTCCCAATCGCTTTTGAAACTTTAAGAGTATCAGCTCGTCATCGGCCACTTCAGTTGTTACTGTTACGGCATTCGCCTGAAGTAGGACTTGAGTAAGGCAATTATTGGGACATGTTATGCTCATTAAACAGAAATTTATCCGGCTTCATTGTGAATATCGTTTCTACAGCGCACTTGATGTTTTCCGAATTTTGTAATCGATAACACCTCTTCTTACCAGATCTCTATTAGATGAGTTGTCGTAATAAGCGAATATGATTCACTTAATGTCATCATACATCAATTATAAGTCACATTAAGAACCTGTAGATTAAGAAACCTGTGAACAAACTATTTCACATTTACTTTCGAGCTTACCGTAGGCAACGGATACATTATAAGCGTTCTAATTCCTAAAAATTCCTAGATAGATATTCATTTCAGACATCAGGACATGGTTTTGGTCTCGTGGCAAGGGCAAGTAATTGGCATATTAGCTTTTACAAAGTGGTTGAAATTTATCAATATTAAAATTTTTGTATTTTCTCATTGGGTTTTATTCAATATTAGTTAGTTCCACAATATTGTGTAATAACAGGGGTGCCCATCCCCCCCAGGGCCTATGGCGCAACCCCCCCCCCTACCCGCAAAAAACGAAATGTACAACTAATAAACAAAAAAAAAATTTCCGCGCACANTCAGTGCAATGTGTAAAACATTGAGTAAGTCCTTCTTCGAACTCCTGGATATTTCTACTAGCGATCTTATTACCCTACTTTATTTTAATTAGTTTGTTTCGGTACCTGTGAAAAATATGTCGTTCGCAGATGTTTATCGTCAAAGGTGTTGCTTCTTAAAACGTCACTGGAATATGATAATGAACTAAAACAATAACAAAACCTTCCTGCTTTGTTAGTTAAATTGAAAAATTTAAAAAGTAGGTGTTTTAGTTTTCTTTTAATATGATTCCCTTAATACGCCATTTAACCATTATTTCTAAACATATGCTATCCCAAAGCCCATACCTACACCTAAGTCTCATAAATTCAAATGTTTCATTAATCATAGTATATACATATTAGGAATGTTAGATATCAATCAGGATTTAAAAATAGAGAAATCTATCCATTAAATTTTAGGTATATTATAATTATATCTTTATTGTTATTTTACAATTCAAACTATCCATCAATAATAATCTTTCTTTAAGTTTTTAAAGTTTCATTAAAACTTCCTTTTCCATTGTATTGTGTATTCAAAATAGAAAGATAACAAGATATCATTTATCATGTGAATGTATTAATGTATCCTGTTTTAAAAATAATTATAATTAGTTAAAGAAAAATCCCATTAAGATGTCATTAATTCATTGTATTATGACATTAATTCTCCCCTCTTCTTNAACGGCGCACTGTGCGCCGTTATACCCCCCTCGTGGGCACCCCTGTGTAATAGCAATATAGAACAATAATATAGAGCAATATTGAAGAATAACTAATTTTAGATTTATTTTTAATATGTGAATTGGACTAATTAAATTTGTGTCATTCTGTAAAATTCCGTCGTTTTAACAGGTCAAAACAACCACACTCAATATCAGATTCAGATTACTACATCGGTAGACATTAAATATGAATTTGTTATAAAATATTTATTCTTAAAATATTGTTAGAAAGTAAATATTAATTTTATTTAAAGGAAGGAAAAGGAATAAAATGTTTTATTTGAATTTATGCAAACCTTGGAAAATTAGACCAATCTTACCTCTATACGTGATATTAATAAGTTTAAATATTACCTAATGTCTGCTTATTGCAGGTGGAAGGGGATTCTGGAGATGAAATAGATCTGTGGTCTGGACTGCTATATACCATCGACTGTGAAACAGGTATGTTTAATTTTATATTTAAATTAAATGTAGTTTTCCTATTAATTTAAACCAAATATTAAATGAATATTTTTGATGTTCAATCAGTAGGAAATCAGTAAAGCCTCGTCCAGACTGCCGAACCGAACACAGGAAACGAGCCGAGCATTGGCAGCATTCTGCGCATGCCCAGTCTAAAGTGCGCCTGCGCATCTCACTCTGGGCATGCGCAGAGACCAATGTTCGTCTCGTTTCCTCTGTTCGGTTCGGCAGTATGGATGAGGCTTGAAATTGTTATTTTGAGCTCTTATTTTCATTCAATTTATATATCTAGAATATCACGTTTGAAAATGTTATAACTTCATTTACGTCTATAGCTTTTAAGAAAAATTTAAAAAGTAGGTGTTTTAGTTTTCTTTTAATATGATTCCCTTAATACGCCATTTAACCATTATTTCTAAACATATGCTATCCCAAAGTCCATACCTACACCTAAGTCTCATAAAGTCAAATGTTTCATTAATCATAGTATATACATATTAGGAATGTTAGATATCAATCAGGATTTAAAAATAGAGAAACCTATCCATTAAATTTTAGGTATATTATAATTATATCTTTATTGTTATTTTACAATTCAAACTATCCATTAATAATAATCTTTCTTTAAGTTTTTAAAGTTTCATTAAAACTTCCTTTCCCATTGTATTGTGTATTCAAAATAGAAAGATATCAAAATATCATTTATCATGTGAATGTATTAATGTATCCTGTTTTAAAAATAATTATAATTAGTTAAAGAAAAATCCCATTAAGATGTCATTAATTCATTGTATTATGACATTAATTCTCCCCTCTTCTTGTGATTCTTCGTAGTAAAGAAATAATGTTTCCTTGGTGAAATCTTATTACTATGTGCACATTGTTCATTGTTATGTCTGTGAATGGCTTGTCGGTATCGTCCAATCAGACAATCGTGGGTTGATTGTCTTAGAGAGAATATCTTTGAACTAGTATGGAAGCCTTGAAGAAAATCTATTTATTTAAATGTATAGGACGTTCTAGTAATGTAATCTTATATTCCACCCTCGCTCGTGACATTTTTCGTCCTGGTTGATCCTATTTAACCACCCTGATTTAACCAAGAGCACAAGATTTAACCATCTTGTGCTTTAGTAATTCGTAAATGCTTTAAACTATCGAAATCATTTTTACTTCTATCTTAAGGCCCCATAACATGATCAAACATTTTGCGCAAACATGATGTCGGACAAATTTAGACCATTACACGTCAAACTTTATGTTTCTGCAAACACCAAACAGTCTCATACACGGTCAAAATGTTTGATCTTGTATGGGGGCCTTAAATAACAGCAACTCTATGAAGTCTGAACAGTAGTTGATAATCTATTACGAAGTCTTAAAAACGCAAACATTTTTGTATGTGTTTGATATTTGCGCAAAAATTATGTTTGAGGTGTATGGCCTACATTTGTTCACCAAGTTTGTGCAAATATCATGATTGCGCAAAATTTTGGATCATGCATGGAAACCTGGAACCTTTCATAGCTTCTGACGAAGACATTGATTTAGAAGATGAGGAGTCCCAAGTCACATCTCTATTTTTCNGGAAATAAAATCTTCTCTACTCTCGATCTCACAAAGGCATACCACCAAATTCCGGTAGAACCATGCGGCATTCCTAAAACCGCGGTAATCACGCCGTTCGGTCTTTACGAATTCGTTCGTATGCCCTTTGTTCTCCGGAACTCAGGCCAAACGTTTCAACGCTTCCTCCACAACGTGCTACGTGGTTTGGATTTTGTTTTTATATACATGGATGACGTTCTGATAGCTTCTACTTCAGAAGATAAGCACTTGAACCATCTACAACAAGTGTTCCAAAGACTCAGGGACTACGGTATAGCCCTGAACGCATCCAAATGTGTATTTGGTAAACAAAGTATTAAATTTTTGGGTTACCTGGTCACATCCTCTGGAATTGAACCTCTTCCAGACAAGGTAAAAGCAATCAATGATTTTAAGCGCCCGGAAACGGTACAAGAAGTAAGACGTTTCCTTGCCCTTGTCAACTTCTATCATAGGTTTATTCCAAATATTTCTAAAATTCAATCTCCGCTCACAGACCTAATTAAGGGATCGAAGAAGAAAAAAGATCAAACAAAAGTTAAATGGACAGAAGATGCAGATCAAGCTTTTATCTCGTGTAAGAACGGTATAGCAGATGCTACGAGTTTAGCATTTCCAGAACCTGAGGGTTGCATATATCTTGTCACGGATGCTTCTGATACAGCTGTGGGAGCAGCCTTGCACCAAATTGAAGGAAAAGGAGCACGTTCGCTCGGTTTTTTCTCGACAAAGCTGACAGACACCCAAAAAAGATATAGCACCTATGACAGAGAATTGTTTGCTGTATACTCCGCTATTAAATACTTCAAGCTAAATTAACCGTAGTTAAAAATGAATTGTATTATATTTATTTTTATTTGCAAAAAGTTTTACTTCATATCTTTTGATAAAAAATGAAAAGTCTTCTGTGCAAACTATTTTAGCTAAATTTTCTTGTATCATAATGAGACCAAAGTAAATGATATTGAAGCGATGAACGGCGGAAATCACGTCCAAATATCCTTGATACGAAATCTCTAAATCTCTGTTTAGATGCGTAGAAAGTGATTATTTTCGCAGTTGTATTCATTGCGCATGCGAGTTTCACAATTTTTCACCTTATCGCTCGATTAGCGTGTTTGTTTACATTTAACAAATGTGGTTTTACTACCCCTCGCTGTCGCTCGGGTGCAAACTCCACACTCGCATGCAAAAATGCAAAATGCTACTTTCTTTCCGCACTAGACACGTAACGTACAAGCGGTTTCATACGGAATTTGTTTCCATGAGGAGTTTGCAAAACAGTTTTGACAATCATTTTGAAAGACGAAGAAGAAAGAGACTAGTTATTGTTAAGTCAGGTCATAACATCTCCTCTCATCATCTTGCTGCGCATGTCTCAATTGTTTATCAGTCAATTGTTCGCATGTCTTATCAGTTTCAATAAAAAACCAAACATTTGATGTTGTGACCTTTAACTCAAAACCGTCTTGAAATCGCCGTTTTCATGAAGTTATGAATACCAGATTGATAGATATCAAATATATAGAGAGTTCTATCTAGTTGAGTTGGAATCTAAATGTGAACACTTATTGCTGCTAAAGTGTACTATGTTAAAGCATAAAGTGCTAATGTAATGGATTGTGCAATGGCAGTCCGAATGCATAGATATCTTTATAAGACAACCCTAAGGTACCATAAGTAATTTCTATTTTGTTAAGTTGATGTTCAAACGTGGTCATTAATAAGGTGCTAACGCAATGGTGAATGCATTGATGCTTTAAATCATTAAATATTTAAGCGCATCATCCAATAAACTAATTGTTGAGATCACCTAGTGTTTAAATACACTGGGTGACTCAATAATAAAATTTATGTCTATTGAATTATAAAAAGGAATTATATATGGTGGATATGAGAACAAATGTAATTTATTTTTATTTTTTCCCTCTTTAACCAACCCCTATATATTATATCTTAAGGCTACCATCCTACATCCTGTTTCCCCTATGAAACCTCCCCTTTCTATGTTACCATGACGCTCCAATAGGTTGCCATGGCAATCCATGGTGGATTTGATTATACTTCCCGCCATTACTATGTTTGGTTAAAGCTTTTTCCTTGTTTTCCATTAATCTTCTTCCTAGGAGGATGTCTAGATGATTGTTTTTCATTAGTCGCCCTCTCTTTCTCATTTCTCTTTGCATGGTTAGTGTTATTTCTCATTTCATTATCAAATGATTCTAATGGAAGTTGAAGTGTCTACCAGCATTTCCTTATTATTAATATTTTTTGTTACATACTCTTACCATTAATAATTTTATAGTTTTTTTTCTTGTTAACTTAATAGATTTTTAAAGGTGATTCGTTACACTAGGATCCGCCATGTAGAAATCTTTAGAATCTACAGATGTTCAATTTTTTTTAATCAGTTAAAATTCATTACAAAACAGACTTAAAAGCATTTTTATCAATTAGTTTTAAAGCTTTTATATCGACTGTAAAACGTATTCTTGGATTCATGGAGGATTTAAACATTTTAAATTGAGTTCAATAAATAAATAAATAGTCCTGCGTACACTGCCGTCAGCGTATAGATATACTAGTAAACCGATGTAATGCATTAAATTTGCTTTACATGTTCATTAGAGTCATATACATCTTGACTAAATCCATAAATCGATAAATTCACTTTAGCTAATTTAATTATACACATAATGTTATGTGGGAGAGGGTTAAAAGCTGTAACTCTGCCACTGTGATATATTATGTAGGAGTATATTATATTGTATGGGGTATCTACTTTATTCCGGTCGAAGGGCCTTTTCTTTGAGGTCTAAAAGTCCTTTGAGTAGTTGCATGCCTCTTAACATCTTCATTCGGTTCGGTGCTGCAATGGTGGAAATTGAAACGACTTTGACCTAGCATTTCATATTTTAATATTATGAGAGTTAAGATTTTTTCATAATTCCGGCAATTTTTATGTTTGATTTTCCTTGTATAAGCCTAGATGTGTAAATGCTTCTTAGGGTCTTGAGATTATTTATAAATGAAAGCTTAGATAGGTTCATTTAATATTTCTGCAGCCATTTGTCAAGGTTTCTTTAGGGCCAGTTTGCTTGAATGCTTTTGGCTGTGTTCCAGTGCTCCAAGTTCAAAGTGTTACTAAAATTCGAATTATCATTAATATGCAACCATATTCCTACAATAATTTGAACATCAATCACTGTTGCTGTGAGAATTACATGCTAACTCATGCATAAGGACGTGGAAAGTTTACCTAGAATTTAGATTATTACTGACAAGAAAAACATCTCAAATATATTTCCTATGTAATTATGATTTTATTCAGTTAAAATTGTTAATGAAAAAAAAAAGAAGTTATCACTAAGAAATAATCAATGTATGTGTCTTAAGGAGATCGGCGTAAACCAGTTTTATGAGTTCTTATCTTATTTGGCATTTGGCAGCAAGAGAGGTGAGTACGCAGCATTGCAGCATAGGGTAATAACTCTGGGAGAGGATAGACGCACGTTTCATTAAAATAACCTCATCGAAGTATAATTTAATGAGTCCAAGTACCGTGATTTGGAATAAACGATTCTACTCTCGGAATTAAATTGAAAATTGATCACTTATTTCAGGAGAGTATAATATAAAATAGAGTTTTCTTCTAATAATTGCATTTTAATTATATTATAACGCTATAAATTGGAATGTATAAAAAAATGAGATGAAGTTTTACTTTCACATTTTTCGTATACTATACATAAAATAAAATCGTTTTAAGTTATTTTTATTAACTTTTTTACAAATTTGCAATTTCGTTTTTTTATACCCTTAACGCTTACAGGTTATTTCAATTATCTCGGACCTTCATGGTTTGTTTATTTATTTTTTTTTTGTTCAATTAATTTTGACAACACTGCTTTGTCATGGAGTTCGATTGATAGATGTAAAAAAAAAGAACTCGACCACTGTTAACACTGGAAGATGAGGTTCGAGGAGGAAGCTTCTTGTTTTTATTTTTTGTTTTTTTTTACTCAAAAACCTATCATTACCTTCCCCTAAGAAAATAACCTGAAGAAAAATAAGCTTTAGTCTCTTCCTTTCACGATTCCAACTTTCTTCAATCAAGCTTGCCACTGTCTCTTTCTTTTTTTTTTTCTTATACTCTTTACAGTTACTTTTTAGTGGCTAAAATTGGCAAACCTGTATTGCTATTTTCCTTTTCTTTTGAACCAAGTAGTAAACTATCAGGAATAGATAAATGTTGTGCATGATATCTATATAGATTCGCTTAAATAGGAATGAAGACGTAATTCTAAAAATATCACTCGCACGCAAAATGATATTTGTTTTATTTCACTAAGAACTGGCACTTCATTGTGAAATGCTGAACTGCTTTATGCCTCAAAATATAACGAAGGAGATACACAAGTGGTCGGGTGACCACTTAGTTGGAAAGTTTCCCCCTTGAATGTTCTTACTTCTAGTTAGAAAGTCAGTTGACAGTTGTAGTTAGTCCAAGATCTAACGGTTGTCTCTAATTTATTAACGGAATATGTGTAGTGTTAGGCCGATTGGAAAATTAGCTGTAATTTCTTTTCAACTGTAGAAGTATTTTTTTTTTATTATCATTAGTTCTAATAAGCATTTCCTTTACCGTCTGTTATATATGAAACTCTTGTTGAAAAACCTTCCCCTTAGGTTGTCTAAAGGTCATAATACAGTATTGTGTAATTAAAAACCTTACTCTTTTACCATAAAGAAAATAGTTATCTTTCCCACTAATTTTCCTACTTTAGTCTTTGGTTTTAGTA
>KZ654947.1:7431-18023 GCA_001010745.2 Gerris buenoi
AATTAACATAATTTCATTATTCCGTAACTTTAAAAAATTACATTTTAATAATCTTGGCATAATTAGATTAATTTTAAATTCATCTTAATTTTAAAGAAAAGTTTTTCTTATAGCATAAAAATAAGTATATATTTTTTTTACTCTTTCAACAATTAAAACAGGTAAAGTGTTAATGGATCAATTATTTATTTATTCATTGCAACCCTTTTCGAAAAAAAAAAAAAATAAAAGTTTCAACTAATTCCATGATGAGGTCCCTTTTCCATCCTTTTCCGGCCCTTATTAAGTTAATAACGATTTCGAGCCGGGATAAAAGGGCCTGAGAGAAACCCTAGGGGAAAAGCAAGCCCGGGGGACGAGCTAAAGGAAAAACAACTACCGTGGGTTTTACAGTCGGGGAAGGTTATGCCGGGCGAAGGTTACAGGACTAGACACGTCCTGGAAACGTTTAAACTCCACAACTCTATACCGCGTGGGAGCCAATTAGAGTGAAAGCCTTTCACAAAGTGTTGCCTCTGTAGCTGTGAGAGAAGTGACTCACGCAGGGATTACAAGACCTTGGATCGTCAGAATTCCCCTTTCCACTCTACCCGTCAGCAGTATAACCCTTGTGAACTGCTTCGACGTCCACACCACCCAACCCTTTCCTCTTCAAACTGCCCCGTAAACTACCGACTTTACCCTCCAAAACCTTTTTAACGAAATCCGTCTATTACTTAACTTTGCACCTGTATACCAACACCGGCGAAAATAATACTGGAATACCCGGGACAAAAGGTTCTTCTCTTTATTCAGGCCCCTCACATCTCGTTCTACTGCGAATAAAGATCCCATTTTATCTCCTAAAACCTCACTTCAGCAGCATTAATTACATTTGGAATTAAATTGTAAACAGGTTAAGGGAAGGAAGCCATGGAGTTTATTCGTGCTTAAATACTCTATGTGTGGCCTCTCCTTTCAACATTTCTCCCTCGGGTCCGAGCCCAAACCCATTGTATAAATAATTACTCATATTGGCCTGAATTTTGAATTCAATTCTAAGGGTTATTTACGCTTCAGTACAATCAAGATAATAAGGCCTGTTCGTTATTGTGAAATAGAAATGACGCTTCTAAAAATTCATGGTGTATAAGAGAATGGTTAGGACCGAACCATTTTATTTTATAATTTATTAGGTTTATTATTATCTTACTGAATATATATATATATATTCTAATTATCTGAAATATATATTATGTAGATATATTTTTTTACTCTTATTTTATGAGGGAAAAATTGAAGTGAATAAAATGTAAAAGTACTTGAAAAATATAAACAGTGTACTTAAAAGAGTTTAAAGTAAGAGGCTTTGGGGTGGCTCAATAAGCAGAAAAAAGCTTTAGTATGAACGGAAAATATTCTGGAAAATATGAGGAGGGGAGATTTTCTGCTTGTAAGCGCACTTAGTGTAATAGAGTTTGAAACCTTTTAAAGCATGATAAGGCTTTGGAAATACATGTTGTTAGAAAAAATAAAGAGATTTTAAGATCCTGATCGTTAAAATATTATTTATAAATTATGTTTTTTTTTGTTTTTTTTAAAAATCTAAAATATAACTAAGACTAAGAGTGAGAAGCAGAAAAAAACCACAACTCTAGGAATCGAACCCTGAACACATAGTTTTCTATATAATACCATATGCGCATAACAATAAAGAAATTAAAGTTATTACAGAAATTAAAGCTATTACAGTAAATAAAAGATAAAATGTAATAATGAAAGACGAATCTCTACCAAAAGTAACTTTACTTTACAAAACATGCTTTTCAACCACTATTTGTTATCTTCAGTGCCGGAGAGACGAGTTCAAATGCTCAAGTGTAATAATCAGTGGAGGAGTTTAGTTGAGGTTGGAATCTGACTGATCAGATGTCTGTCACGTTCTCTAACCCCTGTCTCAACTCCAACACTGATTCTTTCTCTTACGCATTTCAAAGCTTCTTATCTACACTGAAGATGACTACTTGAAGTAAAAGAAAGCCGACTTTTCAATCACTAGAAGCTAGAGGTCATCATCAGTGCCGGAAAGACGAGTTCAAATGCTCAAGAGTAAGAATCAATGGAGGAGTTGAGTTGTGGTTGGAATCTGACCGATCAGTCTGTCACGTTCTCTAACCCCTGTCTCAACTCCAACACTGATTCTTTCTCTTACGTATTTCAAAGCTTCTTATCTACACTGTAGATGACTACTTGTAGAAGAAAGCCGACTTTTCAATCAGATTAGGTCATCATCAGTGCCGGAGAGATGAGATCAAACACTTAAGAGATAGAATCAGTGGAGGAGTTGAGGTTGGAATCTGACTGATCAATAAATGTCACATTATCCAACCCCTGAATCAACAACACTGATTTTTTCAGTTAGGTATTTCAAAGTGCCTTATATCTACACTGAAGATGGCCCTTTGAAGCAAAAGAAAGCAGGCTTTTTACAATAAAACTACTTTTAACTCGACAATTAAGGCTCGGTCAAAAAGGAAACGGACTGTCCGCGCAAACAGAACTACTGGAGTCGGTCGCAGATTTGGATGAAAATCGCATATAACATTCAATTGTGCTAGTGAATCTGTTAATATAACTTATGCCTATTCTTGAAATATATATATATGTATGGCACACACATTGATGAATATAAATATTATACCTGAACACTTATTACACCACCAGCTTTCTCAACTTCAAGTGATTCTGCTGAAAAAGATCAAGTGATTCTGCTGAAAAAGATCAAGTGATTCTGCTGAAAAAGATCAAGTGATTCTGCTGAAAAAGATCAAGTGATTCTGCTGAAAAAGATCAAGTGATTCTGCTGAAAAAGATCAAGTGATTCTGCTGAAAAAGATCAAGTGATTCTGCTGAAAAAGATCAAGTGATTCTGCTGAAAAAGATCAAGTGATTCTGCTGAAAAAGATCAAGTGATTCTGCTGAAAAAGATCAAGTGATTCTGCTGAAAAAGATCAAGTGATTCTGCTGAAAAAGATCAAGTGATTCTGCTGAAAAAGATCAAGTGATTCTGCTGAAAAAGATCAAGTGATTCTGCTGAAAAAGATCAAGTGATTCTGCTGAAAAAGATCAAGTGATTCTGCTGAAAAAGATCAAGTGATTCTGCTGAAAAAGATCAAGTGATTCTGCTGAAAAAGATCAAGTGATTCTGCNATTTTTTTAATTGGAAGTCGTAAAAATAGTGTAGGTTTTAAGAGGGGTGTAAGGTTCTATCTTCCTCGCATTCGATCTTGAACTTTATTGGGCTTTTACATTATAACCCATTATTCTCTAATTTATTATTGTTGTCCCCTTTATTCTAAATCTATCAAAAATGGTTTTGATCCCTACGCCCTACACGAATAAAATAATCAATTTAGCAATATTTAATGTGCGCATATGGTTAATCCGGGGCTATCTGCGAGCTACTTTCGACAAACCATTCAAATTTCTTAATAATCAATTTAGTACTTTTGTGTGTACCTGTATCGGGTTGCCAATACGTGTAATGACAAAAAAAAAAAGTTTTAAAAGAAAATTTACTTTATAGAACCTCCTGCTTGTTCCTAAATGAGACTTTATAGTTATTACTTACGGTTTAAAATGTACCGTGTACCCAAAAAAACATTTTTCTAAAATCGTACAAGGGGGAACCGCCAAATTTCGACTATCCAAGAAAAAAGTATTCTTCATAATCTTTTTAAGTACAATTCAACCCGATTCATGTTCCCTGGTGCCTGAAACGGATTTCTGTCTTGGCATTTTTTAAATCGGAGGTATAAACATATTTCGTTATTCAGAAAGATGACATCGCTTCCATTACCGTCGGTAAGCTTGGAAGAAGAAGAAGAAGAAGAAAAAAAAAAAAATCAGAGTAAAAAGTTATTATCTTTTCTCTGAAGAGCAAGGATAATAAAAAAGCTTTATTTTTGATAAGTAACAGCACAATATCGATTGAATCATCTGTGCTTAAAATAATGAAGCCAATTTGATTGAATGCCGGAGCGAACTAACAATTCTAACAATTCTTAAGAGAATATACAAAAGAGTTGGTTCTTCTGTACCTAAATCTGATTTCAATAATATAACAGTCATGGAAGAAATATTTTCTTTGTAGAGTATAAAATTTTTTCATCTATAAGAAATGTACGAATATCTTTCAAAGACAAGGGTATAGAGTATAGAATGAGGAACAGGTAGAGAGATTGTGATTTTAAGAAACTTATTGCGTTTCGGTATAAGATAGGGTGTCAGGGGATTGGATGGTGCAACTTTTGGGGGGAATCCAATTTAGGGGTATTTTTCAGAATTCTGCTGAAAAAGATCAAGTGATTCTGCTGAAAAAGATCAAGTGATTCTGCTTTGCTGTTGCTGCTGAAACTGTTTCCATATTTGCTTTTAACGATTTATGTTCACGCGTGTCATAAAAAAAACGCAATCACGTAGATTATCAGTTAATGTAGATAGATATGTTGATTCGTCAGGCATGCGGTGTTACCTGTTCGTCATCGTCACAAACTTTGTGGAAAATACAACTGCCCATTTGTTCGCCGTGGATTAGATTAATCCATCGCGTTTTCCAATTTCTTGTTTAAACAGAACTTAAGAAAGTTAAAAATCTGTCAATTTTTTTAAAGATAATATGTTCTTCCTCGGTTCCTTAATTAATGTGACACTAATAAATTTAATTTAAATTTAATATAAATTTAATACAGAGTTTCTGTAACTTAATATTTGCTCTTTAATTCTTGTGTATATTGGCTGCTTCATAAACAACCTTATAACTGATTGCTGATTGCTATATAAACAAATGTGGAAAAAGAAAATCAGAAATAAAATGCTTAACCAACTACTTAAATGAGCTGATTTTACGTCCATAAACAGACGAAAAATGTAAAAAAAGAATAACAAATTTCAACTTTTAAGTTTTTTTTTTGTTCTTTAAAAAAAAAAAAAAAAACCAAAAAAAACACTATTTTCTTATAAATCCCAATAAAGGAGTAAGACCGATGTTTGCCATTTAGGGTGTTCTAAGAAGAAGACGAGGTTTGATCTAACTGACCACGGGGCTCGGGCATGACAAGTTATGTACTTATTTTAGTTAAAATGAAGTTTCTGATGTCATAACAAAATGGCAAGACCGGTTAATTCCGCTAAGATGCTGGCAAGAACAACTCCCGTTCTGATCTAGTAATATTCTAGTACTTTAATCTCTGTAAAACGGTCTAGAAATCAACTGCTTTGGAATGTCTTTAATTGAGATTTCTTAGGTTCTTTGAAAATATATTTTTTTTAACCGGTTTTTTCAGTTATCTAGGCCTGTAGCCAAAGAATTAACGGACTCAGCACGAATTAGACATATTATTTATACATTGAAATCGGTCTTAATCATACTACAAGACTAAATTTCATCTCTGGAATGTTAATAGACTAAAATATATATTATGAACCTAACAATAATTCCTTTTCATCTCTCAGATCAATATGAAAACCAACTTTTCACCTCTACCGCTGTAATCACTTTCAAGGTGTTATCGCGAAACAATAATTAGCTAAAATAAGTTAAATTACCTCAGAGACCAAAAAGTTAAGTTGCTATGTTCTGCGATAGAGGAGGCCATATTATTCCATCCTTTACAGAGGTGGCATACTGAGAGGCAGATATATTTGAGAAAATGTTTCAAATGTTAAATAATTTAATCAAAAAAGAATCATCATTGTTACTTAAATAGAAAGTATATTATTTATTTTATTATTATAGAAATCAATAAGTTTCAACTTAAAAGGAAATAAAAGATTTAAAGGGAGAAAAAAAGGAAATAAATAATAAATATAAGATAAGCTGGGAGTATTCCGTTCTTTTCGCATCATATACCTTAAAGGAAAACAAGCAATAGTTACTCATGATTGTCGGGAAAATTTATTAATAGGATTATACCTCAAAGTAAAATCTAACTAATCGATTTCAATGAATCATAGTCACGAGCGTTTAACAATCTTAGTTTCCTGAAGGTTTGTAGATAATCCGAGTAAACGCCATTAACTGGAATTTAATCTAGTTGATGTGACTCAGTGAACTAATTCATGTTTGCTACTTTAGGTTCGATCTAATGACAGTATTCCAAAACCTAATCTCGATATAAATGCAAAGGTAGTGGTTGAGGAAATGGTATAGTGTCTTCCTGTATATTATGGATAGGAGTGGATGATAAAAGGCACCTTGTAGCAACCCAAGATTTTTCCCTCTTTATAAGAATGTTGTTCTGCTTTTAGTTTTTATATTGCATTAAGGTAATAGGGCCACGCGACCCTATGGCGCTTTCTTCCTTTCAGTGAATTTGTTTCTACTGCCCCTCCCTGCAATGTTAAAAGAAGCGTTTTAGAGAAACCTCTCCCTTCTTTAAACATAGCTACCGCCCTTTCCTTACTGCTACCCTTGTCCTGGAGGATTGATAAACGACTACGGCTTCGTGGGTTCGGGAAAGAATCCCTCTTAGAATCATTTGGACACAGCTGGGGTAAAAAAAGTCTCTGCTCTGCTAGCTTTTTCTATCAATTTACTTAATCGTTTTGTAGTTTAACACATTCTACTGCTGGGAGTGGATGAGCGGCAGTAATCCAATGAAACGGAAAATCTTAACTCACATGGGAACGAAGGGTCTATAAGGCGTCGAGCATTACACTTATTTCAGTTTGTTTCAATTATGAATTTATTTGTCTCAAAAAGCGAACATTGAGATTGTATAAAAAGATCAGATTAAATAATCACTCTTCTATTTTATTATATTAATGTATTAATCATACTTTTATACTATCACTTATTAATTGTAAAGTAAAATACATAAGTTTGTTGTAAACAATAAAGAGACAATCCTAGTAGGAATTAGTTTGTGAATTTAAACCCAGGAATGTAATTAATAATATAATATAAGCGCCGGGTTAACACCAGGAAATTGCTTAATAATTAAATAGGAATTACATAGTAGTTAAGGTATTCCATAATCACATGGAACTAACAGTAAGTAATCCTGTAGAGATAAGGTATGCTTTATGTTAGAAGCTAAGCTTATCACTAATTGTTAACCTATTTAGTTATTAGTTATTAATTAATAAAAAGCAAGGTTAGTTTAAGTCCGATATTATATTTGGATAATCCGAATAATATATTTTCAAATCTTAGCAACGATTTACAATCGTTTGGTAAAAATAAAAATGTTTCTCAATATATATAGAAGGGGAAAATTTCCTTTATTTCCCCTTTTTCATTTTAAGAGAGGTATTATCATTAGATTACAAGAGGTGTTTCATTTTACACCGGAAACACTGATAAAGTTTAAGCGCTGCTACTTGTGAACTGAATTGATGATGTGTTCCATACACAATATGACAGAGAGAAAAAAGGTGAACTTGAGGGTGAACCCAGAAAACCGAAGGCGTGTCGTGGTAATTGAAGAAAGCCTTTTCCACTGTAAGAGTCATTGTTGTATTTGGGAAGGCATCACGCACGGGGATCTGGTTCCGTAACACGCGAACCTTTCACACAAATAAAGGAATCCGAAGGGTGAACAACTTAAACACGAGCCTACCGAGGGGTACTATAAAAAAAAAGAGAAGAAACACATAACACACGATAATAAATTAGACAAGAAAATAATACACGTATGGGAAGAAAGGGTCAAACGACACAGCTGTGACTCGGGCCTATGTTTGGCTGCCCATTATTCCTCTTCTTTTATGAATTCACTTGCACGCACTAATCAAAAGAAAAAAAAACTAAAGGGACCTCCCTTCTTTATTGTCGATTTCTTTTTAATTCATCATATTTATTTTTTGAGAGGGTCACTCCTCTAAGAGTACATAAGGAATACAAGCGGTTCAAGCACCATACCCTGTGTCGCCCACCCGTAATTACTGGCGGTCATGATAAACAAGAAACAACAATGAACCGAGCTCACAGTATAACGTATAACTACTGTTCTGGTAGAATACTCGATAAATTGATTCGGACGTGAGGTTAAAGCGCCAGGCCTCTAACAAGTATGAGAGGACAAAGAAACGAAGAACCACGGTCGCTCCATCATCAAAGGAAGTTAGCTTTATAATTCTTTATGCCAAAGTATTTATTTATTTAGCCAGCAGTGATGAACGTATTCTTCATAGCCGTATATTTTATGAATATAAATTATTGTAAGATAACCGTTATTATTCCTAAAAGTCTACAAAAGGATTTTGAAGAGTACAAAATATTTATGTGTGTAACAAGCTAATGAGTCAGTTTCCTAACAACATTAAACTGCGCGTAGGAATGAAACGAGCGCAACTCTTAAAATATGGTAATGTGGAAGACTGAAGACAGTATCCGGTGAATCAAAAGTGTAGAACTTGGGGGGTAGGTATGAACAGTAAGCCCCCTTCTTGTATTGTAACTTCTTCCCTTCCCATTTGAATTAACATAATTTCATTATTCCGTAACTTTAAAAAATTACATTTTAATAATCTTGGCATAATTAGATTAATTTTAAATTCATCTTAATTTTAAAGAAAAGTTTTTCTTATAGCATAAAAATAAGTATATATTTTTTTTACTCTTTCAACAATTAAAACAGGTAAAGTGTTAATGGATCAATTATTTATTTATTCATTGCAACCCTTTTCGAAAAAAAAAAAAAATAAAAGTTTCAACTAATTCCATGATGAGGTCCCTTTTCCATCCTTTTCCGGCCCTTATTAAGTTAATAACGATTTCGAGCCGGGATAAAAGGGCCTGAGAGAAACCCTAGGGGAAAAGCAAGCCCGGGGGACGAGCTAAAGGAAAAACAACTACCGTGGGTTTTACAGTCGGGGAAGGTTATGCCGGGCGAAGGTTACAGGACTAGACACGTCCTGGAAACGTTTAAACTCCACAACTCTATACCGCGTGGGAGCCAATTAGAGTGAAAGCCTTTCACAAAGTGTTGCCTCTGTAGCTGTGAGAGAAGTGACTCACGCAGGGATTACAAGACCTTGGATCGTCAGAATTCCCCTTTCCACTCTACCCGTCAGCAGTATAACCCTTGTGAACTGCTTCGACGTCCACACCACCCAACCCTTTCCTCTTCAAACTGCCCCGTAAACTACTGACTTTACCCTCCAAAACCTTTTTAACGAAATCCGTCTATTACTTAACTTTGCACCTGTATACCAACACCGGCGAAAATAATACTGGAATACCCGGGACAAAAGGTTCTTCTCTTTATTCAGGCCCCTCACATCTCGTTCTACTGCGAATAAAGATCCCATTTTATCTCCTAAAACCTCACTTCAGCAGCATTAATTACATTTGGAATTAAATTGTAAACAGGTTAAGGGAAGGAAGCCATGGAGTTTATTCGTGCTTAAATACTCTATGTGTGGCCTCTCCTTTCAACATTTCTCCCTCGGGTCCGAGCCCAAACCCATTGTATAAATAATTACTCATATTGGCCTGAATTTTGAATTCAATTCTAAGGGTTATTTACGCTTCAGTACAATCAAGATAATAAGGCCTGTTCGTTATTGTGAAATAGAAATGACGCTTCTAAAAATTCATGGTGTATAAGAGAATGGTTAGGACCGAACCATTTTATTTTATAATTTATTAGGTTTATTATTATCTTACTGAAAACAACAATATAGTCAGATAACATGCTTCCATTAGCTGAAAAATACAAATGTAAGTTTACTAATTAATAATCAAAAATGGAATTGTTATTTAATTAATGAGATCAGTTTCCGTTCCGACAATCTTTCATAAGATCCTTCATTTGAATGTTATTTTTATGAAACATTCAGTGGCGATTCNTATAAATTATTGTAAGATAACCGTTATTATTCCTAAAAGTGTACAAAAGGATTTTGAAGAGTACAAAATATTTATGTGTGTAACAAGCTAATGAGTCAGTTTCCTAACAACATTAAACTGCGCGTAGGAATGAAACGAGCGCAACTCTTAAAATATGGTAATGTGGAAGACTGAAGACAGTATCCGGTGAATCAAAAGTGTAGAACTTGGGGGGTAGGTATGAACAGTAAGCCCCCTTCTTGTATTGTAACTTCTTCCCTTCCCATTTGAATTAACATAATTTCATTATTCCGTAACTTTAAAAAATTACATTTTAATAATCTTGGCATAATTAGATTAATTTTAAATTCATCTTAATTTTAAAGAAAAGTTTTTCTTATAGCATAAAAATAAGTATATATTTTTTTTACTCTTTCAACAATTAAAACAGGTAAAGTGTTAATGGATCAATTATTTATTTATTCATTGCAACCCTTTTCGAAAAAAAAAATTTATGCATGACAAATTGTAAAATTTATAAGAATGAAAGTAATTATTAATAATCCCTGTCGCTTTTTACATAATAATAAACTCTTATTTTATGAAAGAGAAGTGTACAAAAACCTTTAGTAAACTATCCAGTCTCAGAGATACGTAAATTTACGAGCAATTTTAAATTACTTTTAACTGTTTCTAGTTATTAAGGTGTAACAAACATTTTATCGTCTCATTAATGAATTTTACCATTTAGGAATGCAAACCGGTGGCTGTTGGTGGT
>JHBY02109877.1:0-17015 GCA_001010745.2 Gerris buenoi
AATTTATGTAAAAAAAAAAATGACAGAGATTTTTTTTTATAAAGAGGGAGAAAAAATATTATGTATTTCCGATTAAGAAAAAAACAAAAAAAAAAAACAATTAGACTGTGAAGTCATTAAAAATCATTAAACATGATGGTGCATTATTGAATTACCAGTCTCTTCTCTCAATACGGCAGTTGCACCAGTAAATATTTAATAACGCTAGTTCTAGGAAAAATAATTAAATAATAAGTAATCAATTTATAGAGGTGTAGTGTGTGGTTTAAGCACCCAAATCAGAAGTTAAATCGGTCAACAATTGCGGACGCCGTAAGAGCTCAAAGTCAATTTTTTTTTACGAAAAATCAAGCTTAGCTCTATTTAAGGTAGAACGAATAAAGATACGACAAAAAGGCATAGGACCAATGTTAAAGTTCTTTTAAAATTAGTTACCGTTGGTTCAATCAGCTTGTCGATACGACTTACCGTTCAGCCACAATAAGCCTCCAAAAAATCTTTAAAGTATGTCCGCCATCTTTATTTTTTAAGGGGGGTAAAAATGTATTTTGTTAACTTTTCGAATCTTTCTAGTAGGGTTGGGCCAGTTTCAGACCAAACGCAAAAAACCGCGAGTCTTTAGGTGGTCTAGAAGTACTCAAACATTTTGATTAGCGAGTCAGTGAGGTTTGTTTACGCTGAGTCACCCTTATGTTTTTAAGTTAAGTTTTATATACTTTTTCTATAAAATTGTAAATAACTTTGGTTCTACTCAATATTTTTCGATGAAACCAAGCCTACAAATTGCACAACATGTTTGCGCTCACCTCTGAAAAAAAAATTAATCGACTTCATTTAGCCAGTTTTGCGCCTATAAAGTCTGACTGAGGCGACAGACACACATACATACACGAAAAAAGTTAAGGCCGGATTCGGTTTTCGGGATATATAAAACGAAAAAGTATGCAACAAATTTTCAATTCTGACCAATGTACAGACAAAACTTTAATTTTATATATACAGGGTGACTCAGTTTTAATGGGACAAAAAATAAATCCTGATTCTATGGCCCGAGATGAACAGAAAAAAGGTATATATGCCTTATGCGATTTCGATTATGAGTTTTCGAGATAAATTAGCAGTAAGAAGGTAAACAAAACATTTCTTAGTGTTGATTACTTTGCATTTTATTTATTTTAGGAAGTGTTTTGTTTTTATTTTGGACAATATAAACTAAATATTACTATTATTTTAGCTACCTTATCCAAGTTTTTTAAGCATATTTCACTGAAAGTTAAATCAAAGTATAGGTTATGTTACATCGTTTTAAAGGTAATAAAATGGGCCAGTTTTTAAGCTCTTCAAACTTCAATGATGACTATTATGGTATTAACAAAGTTATGGTGGTTTTCAAAATCACTCAATTTTTAAACTACTCTAATTTTTCATTTTAATTGAGTGTAAGTGCCTTTTAAAATGTAATGCGTGGGTTATATTTTAAGTAATTTTAATGCAAAATTAGTGCTCTTTCTAATGGTGAAAACCGCAACTCTATAACTTTTTTTTGTTTTTGAGTTATTATGCATTTTATTAGAGAAAACATCAATGAATCAAAAAAATCGATTTTCCAAAATATCTCGAAAACTATGAAGAATCGCATAAGGCATATATACCTTTTTTCTGTTCATCTAGGGCCATAGAATCAGGATTTATTTTTTGTCCCATTAAAACTGAGTCACCCTGTACATATGTATAGATGTTATGCTTTTACAGCACATTAAGGTTTCAATTATCTTATTCTCCCTCCCCCTTTTAAACGCGTAAGTTAGCTTCATTTGTTTGACCGAGGAAAATCTTGTAAGTTAGAGTTGACCCACTTCCTGACTACCTAGAAAACTGAAACTTGCACAGATTATGTATTTCCGATGACAATACAATAATTAGCTATTAGTTTGACAATATCGTTTGTATAAGCCGATAAACCGCAATATTTCCGAGAAATGTTGGTAGTAAAATTCAAAATCAACAGTTTTTGATCTGTAGATAGCACCCCGCACTTTTATATTTAGTGACATACCTACGCATAATATGCTAAGGTAGGTAGGTCACAATTATAGCCTAATACCAGTCCTATTAATCCTAACCTTTTTCGCCGATTGAATTCTATTCCACTTGCGCAAAAACTATTTTGATTAACACACTTATCTCTAAAATTAGTTTGATATTTAAGAAATTAGTATGGTTTGCCGATGGGAACCTTTAGATGGGCCCATATTAATTACAACTGTCTGCACACATAAACTATTGGTAGATTTATACTTTAATTTATGTAAAAAAAAAAAATGACAGAGATTTTTTTTATAAAGAGGGAGAACAAATTTTACAATAATAATAAGCCATAACGGTAAATGTCATTAAAGTATTATTAATTTAACACTTAATGTGTTTTCTTTGACTTGTAAGTGGAATATCTTCGATTAAAAAATGTACAACAGCCTTCTAGCTAGAAATAAGTAGGCTTACCCTATTGTAATTACTTGAAATCACAATCCCACCTCAATATTAATGTTGTATATTAATACAACATTTTCTTAATTAATTATATTCTATTTGATGCGAACCACAGTATTCCTGATATGTTCTATTTCTAGAATAATTAATGGATTAATTATACAATGAATATTTATTAGTTATTTAGTGTATTAATAATTGAATCAATATAGTGTGTTTTATTAGGTTAATTATAATAAATAAACAATAACTATTCTTGTTTGTGTATACTCAACCTCTTGAGAGGTCGTTTCCTATGATGATTAGGCTATTCTAGGTACTATAGATTATAACCTAACTGATATGGATAGTTCGTGAGGTTTTGTTGATATAAATATAATATAAGGCTAAGTTTGAAATTAGGTACTCATGATTAAACTCCATTTTTCAGTTGAATATTCTTATTTTGGGTAGTGAGTATTAAGGGGGTTGGTCCGAATTTTGTCATTAAACCGGGTTTAAGTCCTTTTTGCATTCACCTAAGAGATATGTTTTTATGGAGGATTAAAAAAGTTTTGAGAACTCAATTTCGATCCAGAATGTAAGCTTTTTCATGAAATCATATGATTTGGTCTCAGATTCGATAACGGCTTCGATTCCCAGTGGCGTCTCACTTGTTTTTTGAGCTATATAAAATGTGTGCAGACGTTTGAAATTAATATGGAATCATCTCTGGACTAATTTCCACAAACCAACTAAATTAGTTGAGTACATTAAAATATTTTTTTTTTGTCAATAAAAATAAGTTATTGCAAACGCAGAATGAAGCTATGAGTGCAGGTGTAAGAAATTATTATTATGATCTTACATCCATGTTTCATCTAAATAAGATGTAATTATTATGAACTAATTGTGATCTTCCATCCATGTTTCAACCAAAGGTATGACGTTTTTATGGACTAATTATGATCTTCCATCCATGTTTCATCCAAATGGATGACATTTTTATGAACTAATTATGATCTTCAATCCAAATAGACGAGTAGTTTTCAAGATATGGTGGTCCACAAATATGACGGACAAAGCGACTGACAAACACGAGTCCAAATATTTTCCATGATATCTAATGTAGATTCCTATCAAGGAATTTTTGAACTCAGATGCATAATGAATTATTTTTCTTCATTCTCAATGCTTCTGTTATCTCCGGTAAGCTCGGAAGCAAAATTGTTTAGAAATACAATCGCCTTAACTTTAAATTAGTTTGATAATAGATTCAGAAATAAAAGTTTTTCAATTTTCTTGGTTAGTTATCTTAGTTTAGCCAGTTTTCTTCAATTTTCATTTAAGAATTATCTCAGATTATTTCTTCCTTATATATAAGTAATATTTTTTTAAAGTTTTTAGTTTTTTTTTTTTTTTTTTTTTTTTTTTTTTTTTTGCTTGATAACACATTTAGAAAAATACTTTTAGGACTTTGTTGATAAGGTTTAAGTATATTTAAAATTGTTTAATTTTAAACTTAATTTGGGAGATGAAAGAAAAACTTTGTTTTTTCCTACGTTTTAGGTAATTTAATTATTTTTTTTTTTAACATCTTTTTAAAAATCTACTATTATGATCTCTTAAGCATTTTCTGTAGTCCCATTTTCCCAGGAAGAGAGGGATCATTAGGTAAAAGAAGAGAGCTAAGAGTGGTCGTTCAAGGACCGACTTCTTCCTGTTACGTTATTCCCACTTCGAACCATCTTGGAGAAAATTCAAGTCGGAAATTCCTCTTAAAACCACAGTGTAAAACCACCGTCTTTTAAATAGTTCTAAAAGATAAATATCTTAATAGGATAACAAAGTTTATCTTTTTGTATAAACTTTTAACCACAAAAAGAATATTAAATTAAATGATAATATTTACTAAAAAAAAAAACATAAAAGTTTGTCCTGAAGAAATAGATTATATTTTATCTAATGTAAACTATCTGAAATCTAGTTTAGTGATTTAATTAAAAAAAAAGTATATTGAACGTTATGGGATACAAACAACCTTAAAAAATTAAATTTATAGACTTAAACTTTTCTCTATATTGTTATTTAAATACATNGTTTTACTACTCTCGCTGTCGCTCGGGTGCAAACTCTACAATGGCATACAAAATGCTACTTTCCGCACTAGACACGTAATGTACTATTAAATATTAAATATGATCTTCATTTGAATGTTGAAATTATTTGATGTAAACAAATAATTAAAATTTTGACAATATTATAATATTACTTCTTGACAATATACTGATTAAGACATAAGTAAACTTTATATTTTTTTTTTAGTTTTATTACCTGGAATAATACTGTAGCTCTACTTTAATCACAAAGAAAAAACTACATTCAACAATAAAAAATGCTATAACTCACAAAGAAAGTCTAATAACTGGAATTTTTCAGAGTAAGACCAAGAAGAAAAATTATTTTTAAGTTTATAGCTAAACTGAAAAAAGCAGTTTGCAAAGTTAACTTTCATTCCAACAATTTGTAAGAATGTAAAGTCAAAATGGGACATAATTTAAAAAAAAAAAAAAAAAATGGAAATTACTCAAATTTGAAGGCTTATAATTTCCCTTGGATGGGTATGGATTAAAAAATGTTCAGATTCAGATCATCTCCAAAGTGACCTATCTACAGGTCACTTTTTATTCGGCTTGGTCTTCACGTGAAGAAATACTTGTGATAAAGTTTACACTATCAAAAACGCCTTTTTGGCACTAGAGGGCGCTGAAGAGGCCAAACAAAAAACTTATCTGCGTCACTTGAAGCTCTACAAGATGGGCTAATGAGTGGGTTTTTTTTTTTTTTTTTTTTTTTTTTTTTTTTCATGAGTGAAATTAAGTAACACATATCACCTGTACTAAACATTTAGCAGGGAAATCAAATACGACTGAAAGACGATTAATTTAGTCTTCATATTTCATATGAAAACATAAATAATATAGATTCTTGAACATAGTTGATCAAAGTCTAAAATCCAGTGAAGTATAGTCATTTGAGATAGCAAAATAATTTGGTACCTGGCCAAATGGTATGCCATATACGACGAAGTTATATGGGTTTTAATATAAATCGTTTTATCTTCTATTTTGTTTTTAAAACCTCCCTTTTTCCTGCTAAAATCGATAATTGGAGGTAGTGATTCAATTTTACATTGTTCTGAGGCAATTTGAGATAATACATGACATGAGGAAACAAAATGATTTTATTTAAAAGTACTTACACGTATATAATAAAGTATCTGTGGGGTTGCTTGATTGTTTTTATGTATAAATTTACAGTTTTATTCTGAGCTTGTTGAAATATTGCACACTTTACCTTCAAACAAGAAAAAGTTTATTGTCTAAATGATATTTCGATGAATCCTAAGTATTCAATTCTGTATTTTTGTTTCAGATAATGCGACAACAGTTCACTGCGAGCTTTACATCAGGAGTTTTGGTTCCATCAGTCCTGTCACTATGGTGAGTCAAAGTTCATTTTCCTTTAACTATTAAAATATTTCCTTAAACTGATTCTTGACTAAGTGTACATCCTAGAAATCCTAGAATCGCCCCATTAGCTCCTTGCTATCATACGAATTTTGCACATAAAAGGTTAGAGGTTCAATTCCGGTCTCCAACTAATCAATTTCCGGCTGTTATCCGCTATCAAAAAATTTAATGAGTAGGAAGTTGGTGAAGTGGAGTCTAACTGGATTCGAATTCACTTTATTCACTTATCAAAACTTTAATGTTGGTGAAATACTAATAGAATGGATATTTATTTTAAAGATTTTAAATAAATATTTATGGTTATGTTCAGTTTATTATTGTATAAAGCTGTTAAAAATATTTTGCAGAAATATTTCACGTTTTAAAGTCAATATTTTAGGATGGATACAATGCTTGTCCATATGAATTTTTCATAGGATAAGTTACATTTTTAAAAGTTCATTAAGTTTATTAAGTTCGGAGTTAGTTGGAACCTGAATTTTGTTTTTTTTTTATATAAAAGGTCAATATTAATTAAATTGTGATTGTATTACGTTTTCTGTTATTTTGTAATTAGTCTTCATTTTGTGCACCCCAAATTCGAGAAAAAGTCAAGGTTTTACTTTATTATAAGTAAGGTTAGAATTATTTTATTATAATGACCTCTTTTAAGCCATCTAGCAGTAACAATTTTCATCGCAAAAAATTACTATCGAAAAAAAATTTTATCGCAAGAACTTTTCATCAACCCTCTTCCCTATATTATTTCGAACCCTAACTCTTCCCAACTTTAAAAAAAATTGAAATAATAAACCTAAAAAAAAAAAAAAAAAAAAAAAAAAAAAAAAAAAAAAAAAAAAAAAAAAAAAAAANATATCTTCGAAATTACTCTTCCGATTGTTAATAAATTTAAAAGTAGCCCGTAGATAGAACTAAATTAATTTCACATTAAGTATTGCTAAATTGATACTTTTATTTGTGTAAAAATCATGTAAGAGGTTATTTAGAGGTGGGACTAGGTAGGACTATTTAGGGAGGTAGGTTATTTAGAGGTGGGACGTGAGAAAGTACACACAATACTTTTTCTTTATACATACTACCTATGTAAAATAACTAAGAGGTTATTTAGAGGTGGGACGTGAGAAAGTACCAACAATACTTTTTATTTATACATTCTACCTATGTAAAATAACTAAGTGGTTATTTAGAGGGGGGACGTGAGAAAGTACCAACAATACTTTTTATTTATACATTCTACCTATGTAAAATAACTAAGTGGTTATTTAGAGGGGGGACGTGAGAAAGTACCAACAATACTTTTTATTTATACATACTACCTATGTAAAATAACTAAGTGGTTATTTAGAGGGGGGACGTGAGAAAGTACCAACAATACTTTCTCTTTATACATACTACCTATGTAAAATATCTGAAAATATAGTTATAAGGTCAATAACCTTAACCCGTGTTCTTTTATTCTTCGAAGAAAGATATCATTATTTTAACAAGAAGAAAAATGTTTCTTAAGGTAGAAATATATTTGACCTATTGTTGTTTCCTAAAATCGATTATTATTTGTTCCTTCCGGGAGTAAAAAGGTTTCACGATTGTGACTTCTTGTTTCTCGTCCTGTCCTATTTTCCAAGAACACCCCATTGTCAGTTAAGAAAAGGGCTCTTTGGGACCGTGAAATAATTCAAAAGGAAAGGTCTTAAAATTTAGATGGAACTAGAGGCCTAATATTGGATTTGTAGTATCAGGACAAGGGTCTGGACCTTTGCAGGATATATAAGCTCCGGGATAATATATAGGTTGAACTAAACCAATAAGTTTAAGTAGGGAGTGAAAAGGTAGGTATAGGTACGACAAGAGGTCAAGGGAGTGGTTTAAGGGTTTCAGAGTGGTTCTGACACTGCAGTGTATAGAGAATAGAACTCAGCAAGCCAAAGTTCCATCCTTTATCTTCAATCCAAAGGATTGTATGCGTCCCTTGAGATACTGTCTTGACTAACCTACAGTCCTTTACCTCTGGAATCATCTCCCTCAAATAAACTTTCCCTACCTGCCCAGTTTGTCCCTTTCCCCAAGATATATTAGAACCTGACTTGAAAGTACAATAAAACAATGTATCAAGAGCACAGTTTGCATTCTCTCCATTAGTGAGGTTTCAAAACACGATTATTCATAGTTACAAGGTTCCTCTAGACTCCAGACCTTTGGTAAGTTAAGCTGGTTTCAGCGTTTTCTCTAAAATACCTTCGAACTGATAAATAATGATAATTTATATTTCTTGATAAATCTTCGATTATATTTGCATTACTGCCAAATTTCTACTGACAATGCAGTTAGATCATCTAAAGGAACAAATTTTACTTAACTAAGAACTTTAGTTTGAAATATCAATAAACTATAAAAAAGCAAATACTTCTGAGAATAGTTCTGCTTATTTGAAATAAGCAATTACTATTGCTAGTCGTTTGCTGCATTGTTTTGCTATTTTGTCTCATAAAATAAATGGTTTACTTTTTTATATTGCTTCCGAGTTTACCGAAGGAAACGGAAGCTATAAAAGAAAATTTCTTAGGTCTCTGATTTCAAAAATTCCAAGTCAGAAATCTGACTTAGAACAAACATCTTATATAAAATTCCTTTGTCTAAATAAATTTTTAAAAGAGGGGATATTTAGTCCAAAGAACTTTGAGGTAAACTAACATCATTCCCTTTATAATATAAAGGTGATAATATCCCTTGGTCTAATAAACTATTAAGACAAGGGAATATTTTTACTCATTAAATTATTTTGGGTTGGGTAACCAAGTCGAGTGCTACTACTGCATCGATATATTATAGTAAAGGACATCGAAATAACGAACGTTTGTGATCAGATATTCAGACCAATCAACTGTTCACATTTTTTGTTACCTCCAAGATATCAGTCAATTGTAATGCTAGAATATTGTTCGCAGTCTAAATGCAGTAAATATGATTCCATATCGTGAATTTTTCAAATACTGTACGGCTTTCTGAACAAAAAATAGCAAGTGATGTAGAAATTCCGAGTTATTTTTTCCGTATTTTCGTATTTTTCCGACTCAAGATTCTGGCTGAAGATTCTAGGTTTGTTATTAATAATTCATATGCGCACAGTGTAGAGTCCAGCCCAATGTTGTTTCTGTTCTGTTGATCTCATGTGCGTATTGAATAATTTACAGTCGTTTATATTTTTAGGGACGTGCCTACAGTTAACTAATCAACCCAAATAGGCCCGTTCTTTTCTTTTTAAAATTAGTAAATTAAAGTATATCAAACTTTTTAAGCAAACGTTACTTTATTAAATTTTATCCCATGTGTGGAATCTATATTCCAGATAAAGAAAGAAATATTGTCAAATACTATTATAGCTAATACATAATAGTTAGTCTACTGAAGTCGGTATTTGGAAGTGAGGAGTATTATTAAACAAAATCTATGAATGATTTTTGAATTTTACCAATATTTATTAAGTCTTATACATTTTTCAAAGTTGTTGTACATGATTAAATGTAAAATAAAAAATAAAAAAAAATTTATACGAACTTTTGGCAAAGTATGACTAATTTTAAAATAAAGTTTGTATATAAAATAATGCTGTGTGCTTGATTTTTTTTTTTTTTTTTTTTGATACCTTTAAGACACATTTTAACTTTTAATATCTGTATGTATGTACGTATGAATGTCGCCATAGGTCCAACTTTATAGATATAACTTACTTAAGCAACTTTACAGTGGTTTACGCCAAGGTAATGTGCGTATTTTAGGCTTGATTTTATCGAAAAATATTAAGTAGAGCCTGAGATATTAATAGTTGTATTATTATTATTATTATTATTATTTTTTAACGTATATTTTTCAATGAATAATAAAGAACTCTTCTCCTGATCGAACGATTATAAAACGCGCACTCACAATGAATATAACTACGAAAAGAATCACATATAAGCATCTGAACAGAGAAAAAATGTTTATATTACGTATCAATCGTAGATAATAGTTATTTATGCACCTAGGGATTAAAATAAGTCATTATTCCCTGATCGAAAAAGTTGGTTCTTGAGGCGAAGCTGAAGGAACCTGGTCCCTAAATTCCGAGGCGAAGGCGAGGGAATTTGACTTTTTAATTCCCTAGGCACAGCCGAGGGAATAAAGCTAATTAGCTCCCGAGGGGAATAGCTGAAGGGAATAATGGCACTTTACTCACGAGGTACATACAATATTTTATTTCCAGTAGGGAGTAAATACACATTTTCGTCCATTGCACAGTTTTTATTTATTATTTTAATAAATAACAATAATTATTAGCACTTTTAATAGCAGATAATAGATATTAAATATTAAAACCAAATAAGAATTGGAATTAAACTCAAATAGAATGTTATATAGATGCAGGTTATAAACAAAGATAAACATGGTCGTAAAGCAGTGACGCCAAGACCTGCTTTCAACAACTTTATTACATTAACCATTCATTTTCTACTATTTGTAAAAAAAAAGTATGTTGTAATCTTTACTTTTTCGCCATACTTTTACTTTTTCTCCCTACTTTTTGAAGTCAGGGATGAAAAGACTTACTTTAGTCCCTCTAAACTAATTCAAAATCATAACTTTTTCCCTACTGGAGATAAAGTAATTTTTTACATCAAAAATGAAAAAGAAAAACAAACATATTTAATGCAAAAATACACATTTTAATACTAATATATTTTCTTTCACTTGTTTGTTAAAATTTGCACGGTTAATATCATACATTTATTTACTTTTCCTCACTACCTATAGTAGGAGAACTAGGAGAAGTATTGTTTTCACCAAAAAAGTTTTTTCTTTGTTCAAGGGTTTTTCTTTAAAAATAATTTATTCGGAACTAATTTCATCGCACTTACTTTTGTGTTTTATCATAGATATGTTCTCTAGGGGACAGAAGAAATTTCTGTTCCTACTTGAAAATGGGATGCTTTTAAATATCGTACCAGGAAGTCAGTATTTAAACAGGATGTCGATAGCTTTTTACGATCAATGTTTAGCTAAGATAAAAATCTTATCATCCCAGAAATTCAATAAAATCATAAAAAGGCGAGGTTGGACTTTGTTATTGAGGTTTTTTATGCTTGGGACGTGTTAATGGCCAGAGATAGATGGGTTTGAGTCCTTTGTACGCCCACATCGGCTTCAACCCTGATTCCTAAACCTTTGTATCTATGTAGAAACCTTGGAAAATAAACTCGCTAAATGCTATATTTATATTTTGCTTGTATTTTTACTTTCTCATAATATGTGCAGTATATCTTTTTGTCTTAGTCATCATTGAAAAGAAGCGTCGCAAGATCAATTTTAATGCTTCACCCCATAGGTGCCTAGTCATTGCGGGGGGGAGGGGGGGAGAATCTAATATCAAGTTCTGTTATTTTATTTTATTTTTTTTTAAAGTCAAAACTTAAAGATAATTCAGGGAAGCAAATCAAATTTATTTTTCAGTTTTAGGAATCAATGAAGTTTAAATATTTAAGATAGAAGGCAAAAAGAAAAGTTAGAAAAAAGCAAATAAGGAATAATATAGAGGATTGAGTATTTAAGAATATTCAACGGCCTAAACAAATAATCTATCTTGGCTAACCACTATTTAGCTCTTACGATTGAAAAACCAAGAAAAGGGGTCTAAAATAAATAACAGGTAAATTGCCCTGAGATGCTGTTTGCCTTCATGAACATAAAAGAAAAATTAGTTCCAAAAAGTTGTATTAGGTGGATTTTTCAATTAAATTATGTAATAAGTTGGTATTTCTGATTCACATTTTCATAACAGTCAGTATTTAAGACAAAATATACCTACTATAGCCTTATTTTAGTTTATTATCTGCCAATTAGTTTGGCAGATGGTATTAGTATTATACTTTACAACCCGTTATTGTCTAATTTAATTATTATTATTTTTTTTTTTTTAGACGATTGCTACTAATAGAATCAAGTAAATGTTTTGAAAACATTTAAGCTTGTTTTTTGTTTGTACTACACACGTTTAAGTTGGTTATATCGATCATTTTCAGGGAAACATCGATTAAAGGAACTACAGTATTGGATCCTATCAAAGACTTTAGTTTAGATCAATATAACTCTAGATGTTAAGCTCTCTTTTAAAAATTTACAATTATTTATCCATCTCCAAGATATGATCAAAGTGTTTACAACTTTTATGTTATATATATTATTGATTTTTTACTTGAAGCTAAGTTAGATGTTGAATGGAATGTTTTATTGTAAACCAGATCGGTCTATAGCTCTTGACAGATAAATCAATACTTAGAGTCCAAAGCATGAAGTCCTGCTCTGAGGTCATTCCAAGTTTACCTATTTGACCTTTCACCTTCAAGCCCTTTTAACCTTTAGTATTTCTTTCAATGACAGTCAGAGGATTTTAACACTTTCACCCTTCNCAAGGTCACACTCCGAGAGCACTCTCGGACACTAATCTAGCCAAATTTTGGCTCTCCGTGTAGACAGATCGGACACCGCTCTTGCTTTAGGTTCAGGCGCACCAGGTGTCCGGGGGGTGTTCGCCGATGCCATATTTGTATTCAGCGACTCAAAAAACCCCCGAGAGCCGAGTTTCTCTCCTTCCCAGCGTGGATTTTGGGGAAAGTCCCGCGGAGATGACGTTCATCGGCGTTCCTGAGCTCCAGGTCGGCTGTGGGTCAATTTGAACATCATAATCGTGATCAGCGACCTCGAACACCCCCGGAGACTCGATTTGGGCCAGTTATGACTCATATTTACAAAATTCTTTAATCTTCCAAAAGCCGTCTCAAACAATTCATTTTTTGAATGCATTTTTGGCTGCAGAAATGCATTTCCCGGTTTGTACCAAAAAAAAAAAAACCTGGGGCATTTTTTACAAATAATTTTTGGAAGCGAATGCAAAAAACCGCATTCCAATCCGTCTTAGTCTAAAAGATTCCGAACTTTTTTGCTTCATTGCCGCGACTAAATATTTATTGTGCGCAGGTGATTGAAATAAATCTGGGGCTTACTAGGTACTTTTGACAAGCCATCCAAATTTCGTAAAAATCAAATTTGTACTTTTAAAGATATAGACGATAATAAAGGTTTGTTCGTATGTATGTTAAAAAGAGAAACATTATGGGCGGAAAATTTTGCAACTTATATGGGACCATCATTGGGCTAATTTTGACCTAACATTATAATCGAACGAGTAGTTTTTAAGATATGATAGTTCGCAAAAATTGTGGATAGACTGGCAGACTTACAAGCTCGAGACGGTTTTTTGTCTTAGCATTTTTGAAATCGGAGATATAAAAAATGTTGGTTCTTCTGTTCGACCAAATAGCTACCTTGGATAGTTGGAAGCAAAATTAAAAATACATATATTATAATTGAGGGACTCACGATACATAGTATAACATGCTGAACTGTGATAAGTCAGTTAAGTTGGTTTAATTATCCTTCAATCCTAACAAATAACTAGTTATATACATATATATCCCTGTAACATTTAACTTGGCTGTGAGTATGAGTGAGTTAAATGAAGTTTGAGGTGTTAAATTGGGTTGAGATCATTGGGGTAGGGAAACGGATGAAAAAAATCCCATGGTTAAGATTGGGAAGGTTATTTGGTGATTGTCATGTGTGATGATTGTGATTAGGTGGGTAATCCAATCTGAAAACTGTCAAATGGTGTATGTACGAGTATTAGCCACTAAAATCCCCCACCTGCTGAACAGTTAACTTAAAGCTAGTTAGCTTAGGCAGGGCAGGGAAGAATAGGGCAAAACAGTTTTTTTCAATGTCAGATTTATACGAAACCGCATGAATTTGGACGTAGAGTAGGGCAGGGGCAGTAAGTAATACAACACAAATGTCCTACCCGACGCTAGTGGATCTGGCTCTGGCGGTCACTTCTTATATGGGTGACCAAACAGGCCCGAGTTCTATCCAGGACCCCCAGCATTGCTTAAACAACTAGGAAGCTTCTGGAAAATGTTAGTTATACCAGGTATACGCTCTCGGTTTGATAAAAATCAAGAAGTGAGATATAGTTTCCCTACTAAAACTTCCCACAATTGTGAAAAGTTTGATGTTGCAACTCGGGTTTGTTCGATAGAACACCTAATTGTCTTTGTCTTTGGATGTAAAAATCTCCAGAATGAAGAAAAAAATATAAAATAAACGTTATAATATATTATTAAAAAAATCAAAAGTAGTGTATCCACGTAAATATTTTTTATTTAATTCAATTTTAAAAGATTTTTGGTATTTGGAAGCGTTTTGATTTTATAGATGAATTAAAATTTGACAGAACCTTAAAAACGAAGAAAATTGAGTTACAGATACTACTACTATTTTACCTCATGAAATAATTTAATATCTCTGCCGAGAAATTTCCTAGCAATTTAAGAGAATAAGAGAAGCCAGTAAGTGGCAGGTAGGATGCCTTGAGGCACTCCGTTGTAACGTCACTCATCCCCTTCTACTTTACCTGGATTAAATTTATTCAGTTTTGATTGACAGTTTTTGAAAAAAAAAACAACAATTTTTTACTGAATCTGCCTCAAAAACTTTTTATCTTTATGTCTAAAAATAAAGCCCTCTCCTATTATATTCACAGTCAAAGATAATTGTATTTTAAGTGTTTTAATATTATTTTTAATAAATAATAAATCTCTGTATCCTTTTAAAAATTGTTAATTGATTAAAGAAGCTTATTATTTTAAAGTAGCGTTATAAATCTATCTTTGCTTCCTTATATAAAGGGAAAATATTAGGATGGCACGAAAATTCGATTTTGATATTTTGATGGATTTACACGTTTTGATGTCCCATGACTCCAAAAACGTGGTTTTTAAAAACTTTAAGTCGTCATTTATAAATGTAGGGGAATTTTTTTGCGGAATTAAAGATCTAATAACCTACAAATTTGTTTGAAAATAAGACGAGTTTCAGAGATGATACATGGCAGAGACGTGGAGCCTAAACTACTGGTCCGATTTTTTCAAAATTTAGCATACATGTTCAGAAAACCATACCCCCAGGTGAAATGGAGAAATTAATTTTTCCAAATTTAGGGTTTTACCCCCTTAAAACTCCTTAATAAATATGTATTTCTCAAAAACGGTTTCGAAAATTTTGATTTAAAAATTCTATAATCCATTTAAAAACAACTCTAATGATTAAGGCCGTTTTCCCGAGAAAAATCTAGTTCCTGAGTTATTGATGAATGTACGCGCCACTTACGTACAAATGAAATAATTAAAACAAATAATAAAAATCATACAACGCTTACCCGGATTGACGGGGGCAGTAAGTAATACAACACAAATGTCCTACCCGACGCTAGTGGATCTGGCTCTGGCGGTCACTTCTTATATGGGTGACCAAACAGGCCCGAGTTCTATCCAGGACCCCCAGCATTGCTTAAACAACTAGGAAGCTTCTGGAAAATGTTAGTGCTACCAGGTATACGCTCTCGGTTTGATAAAAATCAAGAAGTGAGATATAGTTTCCCTACTAAAACTTCCCACAATTGTGAAAAGTTTGATGTTGCAACTCGGGTTTGTTCGATAGAACACCTAATTGTCTTTGTCTTTGGATGTAAAAATCTCCAGAATGAAGAAAAAAATATAAAATAAACGTTATAATATATTATTAAAAAAATCAAAAGTAGTGTATCCACGTAAATATTTTTTATTTAATTCAATTTTAAAAGATTTTTGGTATTTGGAAGCGTTTTGATTTTATAGATGAATTAAAATTTGACAGAACCTTAAAAACGAAGAAAATTGAGTTACAGATACTACTACTATTTTACCTCATGAAATAATTTAATATCTCTGCCGAGAAATTTCCTAGCAATTTAAGAGAATAAGAGAAGCCAGTAAGTGGCAGGTAGGATGCCTTGAGGCACTCCGTTGTAACGTCACTCATCCCCTTCTACTTTACCTGGATTAAATTTATTCAGTTTTGATTGACAGTTTTTGAAAAAAAAAACAACAATTTTTTACTGAATCTGCCTCAAAAACTTTTTATCTTTATGTCTAAAAATAAAGCCCTCTCCTATTATATTCACAGTCAAAGATAATTGTATTTTAAGTGTTTTAATATTATTTTTAATAAATAATAAATCTCTGTATCCTTTTAAAAATTGTTAATTGATTAAAGAAGCTTATTATTTTAAAGTAGCGTTATAAATCTATCTTTGCTTCCTTATATAAAGGGAAAATATTAGGATGGCACGAAAATTCGATTTTGATATTTTGATGGATTTACACGTTTTGATGTCCCATGACTCCAAAAACGTGGTTTTTAAAAACTTTAAGTCGTCATTTATAAATGTAGGGGAATTTTTTTGCGGAATTAAAGATCTAATAACCTACAAATTTGTTTGAAAATAAGACGAGTTTCAGAGATGATACATGGCAGAGACGTGGAGCCTAAACTACTGGTCCGATTTTTTCAAAATTTAGCATACATGTTCAGAAAACCATACCCCCAGGTGAAATGGAGAAATTAATTTTTCCAAATTTAGGGTTTTACCCCCTTAAAACTCCTTAATAAATATGTATTTCTCAAAAACGGTTTCGAAAATTTTGATTTAAAAATTCTATAATCCATTTAAAAACAACTCTAATGATTAAGGCCGTTTTCCCGAGAAAAATCTAGTTCCTGAGTTATTGATGAATGTACGCGCCACTTACGTACAAATGAAATAATTAAAACAAATAATAAAAATCATACAACGCTTACCCGGACTGACGGGAAAGTCCAACACGCCGGTACGCAGGTTGGTGGATGCAGGTGGGGGGCCCCCGGTGTCTTCTGTACCTATGTATCGCGGAAGAATTCACTTTCGTTTGCAATAAAAGTTTAACCACGGAACTGCTGAATAAAAGATAACAACTTCACGTAAATAATAACGCAAAAACGGAAGGTTATAAAAACAGCAGTCTGACCTCTCAAACCAAGTCCAGAAGCCAACTGAAGCGAGATGGC
>KZ654960.1:0-10012 GCA_001010745.2 Gerris buenoi
AAAAAAAAGCCTCAGAATGAAAATGCTCTTTTTTTTAAGTATTTTGGTGTGCTGAGTCCGAATCTGAAGTCAAAATTTCTCCTATAGTTTCTAGTATAGTTTCCCGGAAAATGCGCCTAAAGTTCAGAAATATGGTGTTTTGGAGGGTTTTTGGCCCAATTTTTGCCCAAAAAAATTTCATGGAAAAAAATATATTGGGCGTTTGAATATCCTTAAGCTATTAACAACNCTTTATTAAAGTATTTTGGTGTGCTGAGTCCGAATCTGAAGTCAAAATTTCTCCTATTCGTATAGTTTCCCGGAAAATGCGCCTAAAGTTCAGAAATATGGTGTTTTGGGGGGTTCTTGGACCAATTTTTGCCCAAAAAAATTTCATGGAAAAAATATATTGGGCGTTTGAATATCCTTAAGCTATTAACAACACGAATCAAAATTTAAAAAAAAAAAAATCTGTTGACCTTACATTTAAGAAAAATGAAAAATGAATTGATTTTTCCTCATATTGAGTCTTTGTATTTCTATTACTTTTTCAGTGGTATAACAAATGTTTTATGACTTTTTTCTGACATGAGTCTAGAGAATTAGACCGAAGGAGGGGAGGGGGTCATGAAAAATTAGGGGAGGACACTAAAAAAATGGGTAAAGCTACAACTTGTATGTACTTTTTTAGTATACGCCCCAATTTTCTTGACCTCCTCTCCCCCCTCCCCACCTTTCGGTCACATATATTGTAATTCTCTAGACTAATGCCAGAAGAAAGTAACAAAACATTTGTTATACCACTGAAAAAGTAATAGAAATATACAAAGACTCAATATGAGGAAAAATCTATTTAATTTTTCTTATTTTTCATTTTTCTTAAAAAAGTAAGGTCAAAAGATTTTTTTTTTACTTTTGATTCGTGTTCTTAATAGTTTAAAGATATTCAAACGCCTAATATATATATTTGTTTTTTTGTGTTTTTTTTTGGGGAGAAACATTTGGGCACCCCTCCCCCCCTAAAAAAAACACAATTTTTCTGAACTTTAGGCGCATTTTCCAGGATAACTGTACGTATAGGAGGAATTGTGACTTCAGATTCGGATTCAGCAACCTCAAAAACATAAAGTTCAGATAAAATTATCTTAGGGACAGAAAGTTCGTTAAATTTTGCAGAACAGTGTTATTTATTTCTCCTCGATGTACCTATTTGTATAAGTCTAAACTTTAAAGGGCGGTAGCGACCCCTAAAACCATTCTAAAAATTTTGAAAAAATTACTACAATTCTTTTTTAATGAGTATAACAAAATGGCAGGGTGCCCCGGTATAAATTGTGAAAAAAAAAATTACCATTTTTTAAGGACCACCCTAATATATATATATAACCAATACTTGAATCTCTATTTACTATGTTCTAGTCAAGTTGCTAGCTTTAGCTAGTTTTTCCTGTCTACGTCTTTTTCATCAAACTGTTAGTAGTGTTAGTTTTAATAAAAGCTGAAGTCGAGAAGAGTTACCGACTGAACTGCTTTCATCCCTTTCCAATTCTACTAACTTGATAAATGTCATGTCTGTCCGTTCTCTGCTTTTTCATCCGCTGTCTAAACTCAAAATAGATATAAATTTGTTGTTGCTCTCTTTCCTTTACGTAGTATTCGAAATAAGTATTTCGGTAAAGCGAATAGTGATTTATTTTAGAGTTTTTAATTCTCAAATCCGTAATTTTAACATGAAGACATGCTTTAGCTCTAAAGGTTTCTTTTCCATGACGCGACTCCAGCGATAGACGCTCAAGCGCTAGTCGTCTCAAGCGACGTCTCAAGCGCTAGTCGTCTCAAGCGACGTCTCAAGCGCTAGTCGTCTCAAGCGATGTCTCAAGCGCGCTCAGCGTCTATCGCTGAAGAATTTTCGTCACGAAAAAATTACATGAAAGATGTGAAGCTCTTAGTTATTGTTGAGATAATTTCCTTAATTATAGGTCTATGTTTAATTTTATACGTTTTACTACTGAAGTTGGTAGCATTGTCATCTTGGTAAGAAAGATTGAGAAAAATAAAAAAATATTTATTCTCTCTTAAAATGTGCGTTGTGCGTCTGTATGTTGAGTATACTTTGTTTCTTATAATTATCACGTGTTATATTTTTATGGTCCGACAGCTATCGTGTCAGAAAGTTAGGATTTAACAGGAGGTCGATAGGTTTTCACTTAGAAAACCATATTTTTATATTTTGACGATAGGCAGGGCGGGCTGATGTTTAAACAAAGACATGCAAAATGTTGAGCTCTTAAATATCGAACCAGGAAGTTAGAATATCATAGGAGGTAGATTGGTTTCCACTTGTATTCATTTTAGTACTATATTTCACCGATTGATAATATATTTTTTATTAAATAATATCAAAGCTCCTAGAGGACCAAATGGTAATAAATCAACTTTGAATAACTTTGGAGGCTTATAACTCAACTTGATGGGGTTCGGATCAAAAAAAGTACGGAGTACGATACCATCTCCAAAGTATCCTCTACAAGATAGGATACTATTTTACCATTTATTTTGGGTCTGGTCATTTCGTAAAAAAAATTGCTCGTGACAACAGGGTATCAATAAATCCTTTTTTTTAGCACTAGAGGGCGCTGGAGAAGTCGTATCCAATACAAAAGCTTATCTGCGTCACTTTAAGTCGTAAAACATGGTAATAAACAGCTTTGGTTTTCTGGTAAAATCCGCATCACGAAAGGGTTGGATCCGATGTTTCGCTTCTACTCCTGAAAACATCTTCATCTTCAGGGGTGTGGTGTACTAGAGAAGAATGCTTGTACTGATGATGCTTCCAGTAGTGGAAGCGAAAAGTCAGACTCTAACCCCTTCGTGACGCGGATTTAACCGGAAAACCAAGCTGTTTATTACGAATCTACCCGCGGAAGCCTACACACTAAGTTCACTAAGTTAAGACAATATGTTAGTTGGTTTTTTCAAGAAATAAATTAAGCAGATATTTCATATGGACACCCAAATGGCGGTAGAATTTGTAATGATCTGATGCTTAAAGGTTAGACGTTTGAATTCAAGAGCTTGATTTAGTCACAAGGCTAATAAAACACAAAACACATATTACGAGTTCATGAATTGCCGCCTGAAAATCTTTCCAAAAAGGCTTTTCAACGTGTCTTTGACTTACATTCTGATTACAATTTTCTCCTTTTCAAACTGCATAATTCATCTGAAGCCTTCATCAAATAAACCTTTATACAGTCTTCAAACATCCAAAAGACTTACTTTAAACATCCCAAGACTCCAAAAGACTTACTTTATACATCCAAAAGACTTACTTCAAACATCCCCAAGACTCCCAAACTCATTTCGTATTGACTTAGCTGACGGAAAATGGGTTCTCAAACTGACTCGTTTCATTTTCTGCGAAGGAATTATAAAGGGTGTCAACGAGAAGGGAGTTTCAAGTATTAAGGGAAAAGGGTTGAACGAAATTACAAGATGGTGTTTCTTATCAGACTACCTTACAATCTTAATTTAACCGAATCTTATTGAGGGTTTTCTTCCGGTTAATGTAAAACATTTATACTATCTATTTAACTTCCTTCATTTGGGTTACTTTCACTGTATTTAATGAAGTTTAGTAAATAAATGTTTTGGTGATGTGAATTTATATATTGAAATTCGCAATTACAAAAGGTTTCAAATTAGAGTTCTTTAACTAACGTTATCTAAACCAGTATCCTTTGAAAATTGTAGAGTTTTGACTATGAAATTATCAAATTGTCTATAAATACTCTGCCAATTAGTGTGGCACATAGCTTCCTCGCGATATAGTACGCAAAGAAACGATCAACTTAAAAAATAAAAATATACCTCGATAAAAATAATCAAAAAGTTGGAACGGCGTGGGGCTGTTCCAGTAAATATTTATTAACGTTGGTTCTAACCAACATTTTGGAGAAACAAACCAACATGCACCAAAAGTTAGCACACAAAATAATAAATTTAATAAAAAAAACAACCCAGCACAAAAAATCATAGAAGCCTCTATATAAACAGGTTTTTTAATTCAATTTACCCACCTCAAATCTAAAAATATGACAAAATCAAATATAACAAAAATTAATTTACTATACAAGAGCTTTTCAACGATATACATCATATTATAAAAGATTAACTTTGATATTTTTGTACCTCTGTACTTTGAGATACAAAAATTATATTTTTAAAAAACAAACAATACTAAAGGGCATTAATTAAACTAATAAGTAAATGCAAATATAAAACCAAATAACATAAAATTATTTTAACCCTTTCACCTGCAGCAAAATTATATATCGGTACAAAAGTGCGTGTACATAATTTTTAAAAAATAAATAAATAAAATAGCTATAATGTACATGTCAAGGCCTTTAAAATTATATATGACACAATATTAAAAACCAAAAAAAGTGGTCACGTGACACGGCACGCTTAAAAAAGTTTACTCTCAAGTTCTCAGCAAATAGGATGATCTAATAAAATAAAATATACTCAATTTAAAGAGCATTAATGTGGGATTCAACCGCCTCAATCAGAAATAAAATCGGTCAACTATTATAGAAACTATGGCCATTCAAAGACAAAAAGGAAAAAAAATACCGTATTTTCATCATCTAAGGTACAACCGATGATGATACGACAAAAAAAAATGAACTTTTTATAATTATTTTTGTTCACAATATGGACGTTGCGCGTCGAATGGCGCAAACCGCAAGTCTCTTACTCTTCTGGAAGTGGGTAAACATAAATGTCAGTCGGTAAGCCAGTTAGCCATGCGGCTTTATAGTATATAGACATATTATTTAGCAAGATTTAAAGTGCGCAGGTGGTTGAAATTTGGCAGGTGCTATTTGCAAGCTACTCTCGACAAACCATGAAAATTTCATCAAAATCAGATAATTACTTTTAAAGAAATATCTGTAAATACATGTACGTTTGTGTGCATGTAGAAGATGAACAAATAACCGCAGAAAGTTGAAACTTATATGGGACCAACAATGGGCTAATTATGACCTACTTACAAAATTTCATTAAAATCAGACAATTAGTTTTTAAGATATGGTGGTTCGCAAAATTGAGCGACAGACCGACAGACAGACAGACAGACTGACAGACAGACACGGGACCAAAAATGATCCCTGATGTCTGAAACGGATTTCTGTCTCGGAATTTTTGAAATCGGAGGTATAAAATATTTTCGTTCTTCAAAACGATCACATAGCTTCCGTTACCTTTGGTAAGCTCGGAAGCAAAAGTTATATTTACTTTGATCAAAAATAAACAAATAATTCTCTATAAGGTTAGATGTTTTGTCCAGGAGTGAACTATAGCCGGAACGCTTCGGCACACCGTTACGGTACTGCTTGCTAACTAATACCGTAGTTTTATGAAATCTTGGTAAGGTAGGAACCGTTTCAATTTCAACACAGGAACTAGTTATTTTTATCGTTACGTTTTGTTTCGCCCATCCTTAGTCCTACCAGACTAATACTAGGACCTACTAGTATGGCAACATTGCAGTTATTTCACCTCTATAATACGGAATTATACTATTTTAGTTGTTGTACTACCCCTATAGGCTTTGAAAATTGCTGTCATAGTTTCACCTATGTAAAGGATTTGTAAATTGTAGTTGTTGTTCCACCTATATCCTATACGGGATTTGGATATTGTAGTAATTATTTCTTAGAAATGACTGACAAAATAACTATTAAGACAAAGGGCTGTATAATCCAAGGTATCTGTATACTTTAGGACAAAGGAATATCACACTTCTTATAAGGAAAGTAACTGTCTAAAGAAGAACATTCCGTAGCCCTTCTTTAGATTGTTACTCCCCTGTGTTTTTTTTATAAGGGGGTAACAATCTAAAGAAATGCCGTTTCACCTCAATGCTGGATTTGTAAATTGTAGTCATTGTTCCACCTCTTTACAGTTTTTGAGAACCAGAATGCCTGCGTATAGACAATAATAGTCCTAGGCAAGGCATGTGCTTTAACATCTGGGAAACACAGATCTTACATTATTCTATTTATGTACGTTTCAAGATATATTCACTAACGAACTTGCTTTATGTTTCAGGTAAGAGTACATAGAATACCTGAATATCAGTATCTTTAATGTAAGTAAACATTATCATAGTAAGGTATTAATCTTAATGTTTTAAAATCCAACACTTCTTTAGATTGTTAATCCCCTACGTTGTTTTAGAATATAAATGACTTTGACTAAATAACTATTATGAAAGGGATGTTTAGTCCAATGTACTTTGGGACAAAGGAATATTTTTATATTATAACTTCTATTTTTATAAGTGGAGTAACAGTCTAAAGAAGAACATTTCGTAAACCTTCTTTGGATTGTTACTCCCCTCTGGTTTTTTATAAGGAGAGTAACAGTCTGAAGAAGAACATTGCGTACACCTTCTTTAGATTTTTACTCCCCTTTGTTTTTTTTTATAAGGGGAGTTAAGGTGAAAACACACGGGATAGAAAACTAGCGTTTAGTTTTTACTATAGGTATAGTAAACTAGCATTCATGTTCACATGAGCTCTAGTTTTAGCCAGCTATACGTATAATTTACTATCCTATAGTCAAACTATACGCTACACAGAATTATTACTATACAGAGGGGCCCTACGAGAAGGAATCAAAACTATACGAGTACTTGTTGTTATATTTTTAGATTTAGTGGAATTCAATTGTTGATTAACGTTTTAGTGAAAAAAGGTTGTCGCTTTTCGCTTATAAACCTCAAAAGAATGAAGGCAAGAAGAAAGAAAAGGTCTGTTTAGACAAAACAATGGATTATGCGTTGTGATTCTGAAGAAAATTTTTTGTACGAACTTCGTACAGAGGACGAAAATTGCCATTGCAATTTTCGTAATTGCCATTGCAAATTCTCGATAATAATTACCAGATGTGTAATCAATCTACAGTCTGTTTACATTATGAATATGAATTGAATGGAGAATAATATATACATAATGTATTAAATTAAATATTCAAACATTTCATAGAAGCAATCAAACCATGTATACGCTAGATACTTATCCGAACACTAAACAATTTATCAGAGACCAAGTTTCATCCTGCGACCAAACGACTTTTCCTTCATTTTTTGACATTTTCTTTTGTATTAATAGTTAAGTTATATTCTAATGTATTACTAGGCATCGCGTGGCTCTATCATTGAAGCGAGCCTATAGTAATAAATATGTATTGAATATTGAAATAATTGATAATCATAAGTCATGATGAATTGATAGATAAAGGGTATGATAGTAGTACAGCGGCTAGTAGAGTAAGGGAACCACCCTGCATTCTTACTATTCCTCTAACCACCACCACCTTTTCATTTATTAAAAAATGTATCACTTCAACACGAAAAAACGTCTGCTTGTATCAAGTTCAAATTTTACATGCCTGTTTCAATTGTACTTTAGACGTTGTATAATGAAGTTTTATTAAAATCGTTTTAATAAAACTTTATTTACAAAATCGAGTTAGAAGTAAGATATCTGTAAAAACTTTGTTTTCTCTACTTCAATAGTTTCCCGCTTTAATAGGTCTGTTTTAATAGTTTTAACGATCTTTATTAATTTATAGCGGTGTCGCTTTTGGTTTTACTACAAAATGTTATTTGAAAACAAAAGTTCGCTTCATCGAATAAATAATGTTAGCTTTCAGTTTAATTTTTTTTCCTGTCCTCTAATTCCAATTATTATTTTGAAGCGCACGTTTACGCGAGCGTTGCGCTCAAACGCTTGGGCAGACAACGATGTCTAACGAACTCTTCCTGAGCATTGGTAAAATGAACATGTGTCCCAAATTTCATCAAAATTGGTCAACTTTCACTCAAGTTATTATCGTACGTTTCAGACACTCACGGAGTATATTTCGTTGAATGTAGAAAGCTCGCTACGCTCGCTTCAATTATGTAATTATGTACTTAATAATTGCTGTAAAAAACTAAAAGTAACATCGCAAAAAAGAAAAATAAAAGTTTATTATTAATAATTAATGACCTTCACTTTTTTGTTTAAATGAATGCCTGAAAAAACTAGAAAAAAAAAAACAGCTAGAGCTATCAACTGTACGCTATCCGTTCTTGTTGGTATAGCTGCAAGTTTTCGTATAGTCTATAATAAAGGTGGTCACACGGGGATAGTTTTCTACTGTACTATAGCTAAAAAAACTAGCGGTTCAACTATACGAGTAGTTTGGACTATACGAATCGGTCACACAGCTATAGTCACACTATACCAGAACTATACGCTAGTTTTCTATCCCGTGTGTTTTCACCTTTACAATCTAAAAAAATCGGGTACGGGGTACCTCGGAACTTTTCCTCACTTCATAGGCCACTAAAGTGGCCTCTCCTGCTGCTTCGCAACAGGAGGGAGCGGCGTTGGACGTGGTCAGTACTTGGATGGGTGACCGTTCTAAACTAACTGATTTATTATCATTCTTTAAGAAAACCTTATTTTTAATACCTATATTTTATTTAATTATTTGAAGTTTGGCGGTATTTTGACAGATGTAAACAAACTTTGACGTCANATGCCAGTCAACTGGCTTCTTTCAATTGTCTTGCCAATTGGCATCGTGTAAACCAGGCTTAAAGGAGAACATTTCGTACACCTTTTGATCGTTACTCCTCTCTGTTTTTTTATAAGGAGAGTAACAGTCTAAAGAAGAACATTGCGTACACCTTCTTTTGATCGTTATTTCCCTTTTTTTTTTGTTTTTTATAAGGGGAGTTACAATCTAAAAAAATATTTAATAGCCTTTGTATTAACTCTTTTACTTAAGTCATTTTTAGTTCGTTATCTCCGGAAAACCTTCACAGATTATTACGTATTTAGTTTATTTAAGTTTTTTTTTTAACAATATATTTTCTAATTAAACTCCATTATCGTTACTTCTCTTTAACCAGTACAGTAACAGTTAAAAACATAAAATTTAATTATTTTACTAATTTCCTCTGTTTCTGCTTCGTTTATTATTTTATAAAAGTGCATTTTCAGTTCCAAGTGGTTAATTTTTATTACTTAAAATTAAACCTTATTGGCTTCGTCGTTGCTTTTAATGGAATTACTAAGTATCAATACACATTTATTAATCACTTGAAAAAATAAGTTTAGAGAAAAATATTTTAAGCTTTGACAAAAAGTTACTTTGGTCGATTTTGCTTTGCAATTAGAAGAAATATGGACGAAACAGGAACTGCGACGCCATAAGGCATTCCCAAACTCAAAATGTAGATAAGATCACAAATACATATTTCGCTTTTCAAGAATGACGTTAATTTTACCAAATATGTACCTCCCTTTATTACCCCTTAAGAACAGGTCCTAAAAATGAGGGAAAAATACATAAATATACGTCTCTGTGGGTCCATGATATTTTCGGTAGTTAATATAAATGCGACAAATTTTAGATTTTGCTTCCAAGCTTGCCAAAGGTAACGGACGCTACGTGATCGTTCTGAAGAACGAAAAAATTTTATGTCTCCGATTTCAAAAATTACAAGACAGAAATCCGTTTCAGACATCAGTGAACATTTTTGGTTCTGTGTCTGTCTGTCTGTCCGGTCTGTCGTTCAATATTTTCGAACCAACATGTCTCAAAAACTACTCGATTTTTATACGATTTTTATGAAATTTGGATAGTAGATCATGATTAGCCCATTGTTGGTCCCATATAAGTTTCAACTTTCTTCGATTATTTATTTCTCTTCCAAAAGCGCACAAACATACTTTTATTTTACACTTATTGCTTCAAAAATACTTAACTGATTTGTATGAAACTTTTATTGTTTATCGAAAGTAGCCCGCAGGTAGCCCTAGATTAATTTGAACCGTCTGGGCTCTTTAAATGTTGCTAAATTAATATCTACTATAATTTGTGTGAATAATCCAAACAATTTAAGACAGATTAATATGCTCTGCCAATCAGTGTGGCACATAGCTTCATCGCACTCCAGTACGCA
>KZ654961.1:6872-17200 GCA_001010745.2 Gerris buenoi
CAGGCACCACTTGTTTTTCCCCTTTTTTCACCTTTTATTGTAATTTTATTTACATTTATTATTTTTGTTAATTAGTCTGTAATTGTTAAATTGTGTTAGTTTAGTTTTTAGTTAGTTTTTTTCGTGTATTGTGTTAATTTAAGGACAATTTAAAACCGTGTGCTGGTTAGGTTAGTGTTAGCTTATTTTTTTGTAGCTTTTATTGCAATTTTATGTACTTTTATTGTTATTGTTATTTAGATTATGATTGTTAAATAGTGTTAGTTTAATTTTAGTTAGTTTTTCGTGTATTGTATTTATTTAAATGGACAATTTAAAGCCCTTTGTAGGGTAGGTTACGGTTAGATTTGTTTTTAGCTTTTATTGCAATTTTATTTACTTTTATTATTGTTTAGTTTATAATTGTTAAATAGTGTTAGTTTAGTTTTTTTNTATACTTAATGTACACTACTTTTCAGTCGTTTATATTAAATTAATCTTATTTATTTAATGTTTGTTCTTTCAGGTATAAAAATTATGGTATCCAAAACATTATTGACAACATTATTTTTTAAGAAGAATAATTAATATAAGTGTAAATTAATCAGATATAGAATAGAGATTACTTATTTTACGTATTGGAGATCATCATCAGCAGTGCACCTTGGTTAGTAGTTATTAAAAAATATTAATATTTGAAATTGCCATGTTTGCCATGTTTATTAATTTTACAATATTATAATTATATGTATACAACTTTTGTTGAGTTTAATGTGTGCTTAGATATTTTGATATTTTCAATGTTGTAATTTTATATTCAGATGAATTGGTAAAAAAAGTAACTTAAGTTGTGATTGCTGCATCTGTTATTGCCGTAGAGATTACGAATGCGTGTTATTCTTTTTCTTTTTTTCATTAAATATTATTTCATTAAATTATTGACTTTATCGTCTTCTTAATGCGTCGAGAGGGGGGGAACCCCGGACACCCCGCCATAAATCCCCCCCTTTATTAACTTCAGACGACGCCCATGACTTACAGTAAGATATTGTACTGCAGGGACCATCAGCATAACATTTTTTTAACGAAAACGTTCCAAAACAGTTGATGTTACATGGGCTTGGGTTTTTTTTTTTTTTTATTAGTTGTACATTTTTTTTGNGTCGTTCTCCCATAAGTTCATATTTTATGATTTTTTTAAGATCGCATGCCTTTACTCATAAAAACACTAATTGCTCCAAAAATATAAAAGCTAGAACAAAATTTTTGGTTTCGTTGTAAAGCTGACAAAATTTCCTGTAAGAAAAGTATAATTTTCATTTTCATTCCCTCAAATTACATGACAAAAAATGTATACAAGTGTTATTTTTAAGAAAAGATAAAAAAAAAAAATCTTTTTTCTTTGTGGTTCCATAACTTAGAATAGAACCGAGCTTAAGCTATTCGGACTTCAGGAAAAACTTCCTTATTTCCTAAATTTTCGATGAATATTATCATTACCCATTCATAAGGCATAATTTTTAGTAAACTTCGCTGAAAGTAAAACAAGAAACACGTTTATTGTTGTTTCTGTTGAAATATAGGTGAGTAATAAACCAGTCTTGCTTTTTTTAATATGTTTTTAATTATTTACTCAACTGTAAGTCAACAATAGCAACAATAAACATGTTAAAAATAACATTTGTGTACATTTTTTGTCATGCAATTTGAGGGAATGAAAATGAAAATTACACTTTTCTTATAGGAAATTTTGTCAGCTTTACAACGAAACCAAAAATGTTGTTCTAGCTTTTATATTTTTGGAGCAATTAGTGTTTTTATTTATATTTTGGCATGCGATCTTAAAAAAATCATAAATTTGAACTTACGGGAGAACGATTAATATTTGACCCATGGTGTATATAGTGTTTTTTGTAGCCCCTGAGCCGTAGAACAACCTACTTCATTTTTTCACTTATAACGCCAGTCACCCTGTGTAGGTAGTACAAAAAAGTGAAGACCGAGTTATGTGCTGTTAAATCCTCCTAAGCGTCACGTTTCACGTCGTTTTTTGCTTGCCGGAAATTTCTTGTGTCCTCCAGCCCAAAAACATGTCCATGTGAATTTANGCTGTTCACTACTACTGTTCCAAGTAGTGATAACCTCTTGTGTTAGATACTAATTTCTTGGTATTAAATTTAAAAGATCGCTCCTGGTAGCGAAATATACAGGGTGACTGGCGTTATATGTGAAAAAAATGAAGTGGGTGTTCTACGACTCAGGGGCTACAAAAAACACTACATAAACCATGGGTCAAATATTAACCGTTCTCCCATAAGTTCATATTTTATGATTTTTTTAAGATCGTATGCCTTTACTCATAAAAACACATATTGCTCCAAAAATACAAAAGCTAGAACCAAATTGTGGTTTCGCTGTAAAGCTGACAAAATTTCTTGTAAGAAAAGTATAATTTTCATTTTCATTCCCTCAAATTACATGACAAAAAATGTATACAAATGTTATTTTTAAGAAAAGATAAAAAAAAATTTATTTTCCTTGTGGTTCCATAACTTAGAATAGAACCGAGCTTAAGCTATTCGGACTTCAGGAAAAACTTCCTTATTTCCTAAATTTTCGATGTATATTATTATTACCCATTCATAAGGCGTAATTTTTTGTAAACTTCGCTGAAAGTAAAACAAGAAACACGTTTATTGTTGTTTCTGAAATATAGGTGAGCATACTAAACCAGTCTTGCTTTTTTTTAATATGTTTTTAATTATTTACTCACCTATAAGTCAACAATAGCAACAATAAACATAACATAACATAACAACAAAAATAACATTTGTATACATTTTTACTTCCATGAAAATGGAAGTATGGTGATACCCTCCAAAACGTGATTCCGAGATCTCTGTGAAGGACAGGTCCTAAGAACCCGGGGGTGTCATAGAAATCCGTTTCATATACATGTATGTCTGTGCGTACGTATGTATGTACGTACGTTCGTTCGTTCGTTCGTTCGTACGTTCGTTCGGAACTTTAAACCTCTATAGCATCGCTTCAAGACATCGTATTGAGATGCGGTTTGCGGCATTTTTTGGAACTCGTGACGGCAAAACTGATGGCGCAAATTACATCATTGTAGCTTACGAGGTTTCGGAGCTACAGTCGCTTAAGCACGAAATCGGTCTGTCGACGATAACTTCAGTAGGCTTTATTTGATTTCAATTTCCTTTGGGGTATATATGTGTCCTATATAGTAGATTGTACCTATACTTTTTGAGTACAATCGGACAAGCGGTTTGGGAGATATTAGCATTTTAGTGTTTTTTTAAGGGTATTTTCGGAACCAAATTGCGGGTAAACTGTAAGTCGTATCGAAAAGCGGATAGCACCAGAGGTAACTGATTTTAAAAGATCTACAACTTTGGTCCTATGACTTTTTGTCGTAGGACCATCCCTTCTACCTTAAATAGAGACATGTTTTTTATTTTTGTTAAATTTTTGACTTTGAGCTCTTATATCATGTGCAATAATTGACCGATTTAATTTTTGATTGGAGTGCTGAAACCGCACATTAATGCCGTTTCAAAAAAGTATTTATTATTGTAATTATTTGTAGTACTTATAAAGAAGAATCGAAATTTAAAAGTAAAAAAATGCCGTGTTATTTACTTTGTAAACAATCATTTCTATCAGCTGATTTTAAATTCTTTTATTATTATATTCTCACATTCTATAGTTAATAACAAGTATAAAGAAAATATAAACAAACATTGAATAATAAAGGTTTTTTATTACAAAGGATGAAAATTAATCAATTTGTTTTGTTTTCGCATAAACTCTCCTTGAACTCTAGATGTAAACAAACCTCCTTTCTTTCACTTCAGTATAGCTCTAAACATCGGAACGGACACATATCCTCTAATTTTTTTACATACTACCGACATTTATTAGGGTAACATTTTATTTTTATGTTAAATATATATTTTTATTGTGTATCATTAGGTATTATTATTGTTGCAAAACTATAATCGATATTTGCTGTTTGTACGATGTAGTTTATACTGAGTTATCTCTTGCTCACGTATAGACACCACAACATTTCATGGAAGTCATGTGTGGGATTTCCACACCGGTACTTTGTCATGCAATTTGAGGGAATGAAAATGAAAATTACACTTTTCGTTTAGGAAATTTTGTCAGCTTTACAACGAAACCAAAAATGTTGTTCTAGCTTTTATATTTTTGGAGCAATTAGTGTTTTTATGAGCAAAGGCATGCGATCTTAAAAAAAATCATAAAATTTGAACTTATGGGAGAACGGTTAATATTTGACCCATGGTTTAAATAGTGTTTTTTGTAGCCCCTGAGCCGTAGAACAACCTACTTCATTTTTGCACATATAACGCCAGTCACCCTGTGTAGGTAGTACAAAAAAGTGAAGACCGAGTTATGTGCTGTTAAATCCTCCTAAGCGTCACGTTTCACGCCGTTTTTTGCTTGCCGGAAATTTCTTGTGTCCTCCAGCCCAAAAACATGTCCATGTGAATTTAGATTCCGAGATATTGAAAATATCTAATTTTGTTGGAAATTGATAACAAAAAGTAATCAACCACCTGTTAAACACTTCTTAAACATAAATAAATATATTAAATAACATATCATGGGATTTAAATACAGTATCAAGCTCTGTATGGAAAAATATTGTTTGATTTACGGGATCGATTCTTTTAATTACGTACAAAATTAATTACGTCAGTTTACGGTTTTTCTTTTAATATTAATATTTTTAAAATATCATTTATCATTTTAATTAAATTTATACGTCTATGAAGCTCAGTCAATAGATGATGTCTTATTTATTTCAACCGTTTTTGCACATGCGTAAACAATTACTTTTGTTCTCAAATTATTTAAGGGATGTCTCATTTTAATATATTTTATACTCATGTGACTATTCATCCAGTAAAAATCCAAATAAATGGCATTAATATCAAATAAAAGATAGAATAGATTGTGATACTGACATCTCTGAAGCCGTAGATACTAAATCCAATGGTGATGACGCTGGCTAATAACTGGAAAGCCATCAGTGGACTTAAAAAATCTCTCAGTCTCTTGCATATCCTGGAAAAAAACCCAACAATTATATCATTTTAAAAAAATTGTATCATTAAATCATTTTATTATTAAAATATTATCTGCGAACAATATATACAAAAAGTACTGTTAAAATAATCAGTAGGTTATTGATTTTTTGCAAGTTAACCATGAATTATTTGCAAATTTTATCATAGCCATTTTATTACATGCCATTTTATTTCCTCTTTTATGTTTTGTTATTTAATTTATATCTCCACTAAACGTTGTTATTGGTCCGTACTGTACTTATGACCAATGACAACGTCCCCTTAGGGGACCAGTTGGTTTCTTTTTAATTAGGTTTGCACTTGTTCCAAGGTAGAGTGTTGCGACTTATGTGGTTCCATGCCTTCCAATATTAAAGTATTATCGCAATTCTCACTGCAATGTTATTACAAATTCACCACTTTTAACAAATGTGTCATATAAAAACCCGCAATTTTTCCCATCTCGCTAAACCATGGTGTCAAAGTCTTTTATGGGTACCATGTGACACATGGATCGAAAATGCTGAAGAGGTAGCTAAAATATGAGCTTCCCCACCATTCTATGGACCAGCATTTGCAGCTTATTGGTCTAGAGTCTAGAGGCTAGACTATGTCGAGAGTTGGATCTAGGAACGATTGTTTCAACCTGAACGGCAACCTTAATATTATTTACCCATCACATATATCATTTTAAGAAAATTGACAATTTATTGATGAAGTCATTCTATAACTGATAACACACAACTTTTTTAATGGTTTTCTGCAGGGAGTTACGGCGGTTTCACATTAGGCAACATTAGTCGTTGTCGGGTACGACAGCGTCGTTTATGTGTGTGAAAGTTCTCATTGTGCTCTTTTTGCTTCTTTTTCGGTCTTGGGCGTCACACATAAAATGCATCACTTCAGTGTTAAACTTTCATTAAACCGAACTACGATGAACAGATGAGATCGAAAAATCTTTTTAAATATAGGTGTTACAGGCAAAAATAATTACAACACTAATATTGTTTAAAACCCTACTTACTAAACGCTCTTATTTATATTCGCTTCTTTTTGTTTGTAACTTGCATTTGACCCACTTCCCGACTACCTATAAAGCTGAACTTTGCACAAATTATATTCATACATCCATTGACAATTCAATAATCAGTCATTAGATTTACAAAAACGTTGGTATTAGTCGATAAATCAATACATTTCCACATTTATGTGGAGAAATTGCGGCGGTAAAATTAGAAAAAATTGTCAACATACTTCTTAAATAAATTGGCCAAGTATGCGCTTTAGGCTCACACAAAGGGTCCTGAGGCAATACATCCTGAGGCATCCCAGCAGTATTAAGATCGCGGCCATCTAAAAGTTTGTTTTACCTATAAATGTTGAACCATTTATTATAATGATGTGAAATAAACGCGCAAAATGAAACTACTACGAAGTGTTTAGCCCAAGCCGTTTTCAGAATAATATTTCTTTTAAAATTTGGGCGGAGGAACATTTTATGCTTACAAAAAAGTCTTCAATCCCTTGTTTTTTGGGGCCTTTCCTATAACTATCCTATGTTTGGGTTAATGCACGTAATGTAACTGCATAGTTTCAAATTTTTTTCTGTTGGGTACTTTCAATCAACCACCTGTTAAACACTTCTTAAACATAAATAAATATATTAAATAACATATCATGGGATTTAAATACAGTATCAAGTCACCCTGTGTAGGTAGTACAAAAAAGTGAAGACCGAGTTATGTGCTGTTAAATCCTCCTAAGCGTCACGTTTCACGTCGTTTTTTGCTTGCCGGAAATTTCTTGTGTCCTCCAGCCCAAAAACATGTCCATGTGAATTTAGATTCCGAGATATTGAAAATATCTAATTTTGTTGGAAATTGATAACAAAAAGTAATCAACCACCTGTTAAACACTTCTTAAACATAAATAAATATATTAAATAACATATCATGGGATTTAAATACAGTATCAAGCTCTGTATGGAAAAATATTGTTTGATTTACGGGATCGATTCTTTTAATTACGTACAAAATTAATTACGTCAGTTTACGGTTTTTCTTTTAATATTAATATTTTTAAAATATCATTTATCATTTTAATTAAATTTATACGTCTATGAAGCTCAGTCAATAGATGATGTCTTATTTATTTCAACCGTTTTTGCACATGCGTAAACAATTACTTTTGTTCTCAAATTATTTAAGGGATGTCTCATTTTAATATATTTTATACTCATGTGACTATTCATCCAGTAAAAATCCAAATAAATGGCATTAATATCAAATAAAAGATAGAATAGATTGTGATACTGACATCTCTGAAGCCGTAGATACTAAATCCAATGGTGATGACGCTGGCTAATAACTGGAAAGCCATCAGTGGACTTAAAAAATCTCTCAGTCTCTTGCATATCCTGGAAAAAAACCCAACAATTATATCATTTTAAAAAAATTGTATCATTAAATCATTTTATTATTAAAATATTATCTGCGAACAATATATACAAAAAGTACTGTTAAAATAATCAGTAGGTTATTGATTTTTTGCAAGTTAACCATGAATTATTTGCAAATTTTATCATAGCCATTTTATTACATGCCATTTTATTTCCTCTTTTATGTTTTGTTATTTAATTTATATCTCCACTAAACGTTGTTATTGGTCCGTACTGTACTTATGACCAATGACAACGTCCCCTTAGGGGACCAGTTGGTTTCTTTTTAATTAGGTTTGCACTTGTTCCAAGGTAGAGTGTTGCGACTTATGTGGTTCCATGCCTTCCAATATTAAAGTATTATCGCAATTCTCACTGNGCCCAAGCCGTTTTCAGAATAATATTTCTTTTAAAATTTGGGCGGAGGAACATTTTATGCTTACAAAAAAGTCTTCAATCCCTTGTTTTTTGGGGGCTTTCCTATAACTATCCTATGTTTGGGTTAATGCACGTAATGTAACTGCATAGTTTCAAATTTTTCTGTTGGGTACTTTCCTAAAGATGCATTACAGACGGACTGACAGACTGTGTAAGGATTCTCGGTTTTGCCTACGTAAGCCTAAGTAAAGTGATTTTTTTTTTTTCTGTTAAACCAACTACACAGGTATAATAAATAACAAAAATTAGAAATCTATCAGGTTTTTTTAATGTACTTGGAATGTATAAAATTGTTAAATACCTTAAAAGTTGTTGATGGTCTTTTATAAATATCTTCAAATTCTTATTTCTTCGAACTTCAGACCAGTAAAGATCTGTTTTGGCTTGAGACAAGGAAGTTTTATTAATTGTCGACAACAGATGACGATTTAACACTTTAAATTGATCTCTTATCATAAATGAAAGACTGATAATAATCAAGTCTGTAGAGATAAAGAAGAAGGAGCCGGCGAGGCCGGCGAATAATTCAAAGGAGAAAACAGAAACTCGATTAAGCGTCGATGTGGTGGCGATAGGACCGAAAGAACTCGGTAAGTGATGGAATACCTCTTTTGCAGAACCTTGCGTTATCCCTTTACTAAGAGGTTGGGAAAATATCAACGGTATGATTTCCCAGACTAGAGCATTCGTTACCATTGTACCGATATACATGAACGTTATCCTCCGTATATTCTCGTATTCTTTTCTTAAAACTTTTAAACTTTCCAATCGGTTTAATCTATTGGTTTGAAAACGCCACATCTTAACTCTGACTTTATCCAACTCTTTACGTCGTAAAAATAAATAATTGGCTTTAATAGCTATATTGATTAAATTAGCGATAATACCGGCTTTAAATATCTTCTCGTCGAAATCGACTTTGAATAAAGTATACACGTGAGTACATACGTACGCAGGGACTAAGAAGAACATGGCAAATTTCAACAAAACAACGCGCGCCGAATAACCGTCTTCGTGTATGCATTTGTAAAAACCGGTTATATTGTAGATTCTATTCTCCAAAATGTTCATTTCCAAGCAGAAGTGGTTCCGTCCGATGGCACCGACGTAGAAATTCCGACCTGACCATTCCGTTCGCTTCAAAAGCAAAACTTTACGAAAATTTCTTATTGCTTTAAACCGCACTGACATCGCTTAGTTTAAATCGAACGACAATCACCAACTCACCATATTCTACTATAACTTTTTTCCACTACTTATAATTAATTTATCTTTTTTCTCTGCAAGTTAGTTATTCAACCATGAAAATCCAATACATATTTAATTTCCTTCATTACCTACTCTCTTTTCTTAATGAAATGACTTCTCTTCGATTAAGAAAATTAAAATTTTATAAGATAAACAATTAATTTTTTGCAGAATCCATTTTAATAGCAATATATGCCTTATGATTTATATCACCAACAAAGTTTTACCTATATTAAGGGGAAAGAAGGGGAAAAAAATGTTGATTTCAGTGTATTTACACGTTTTATGCCTCCCTAAGTTAAAAAAAGACCGCATAATTGTTGATTGACCGACAAATATAAATAAATTTAAATTTATAGAGTTTATAAATAAAATAAAATCTACGTATATATTGCTACAATATCGGTTCAATTAATAATATTATGCAATTTACATAATTTCTGATGGAGTTTAACCCTACAATGATTTGAGTTGAAGAAATAGATTTGATAATTTTACCAATTTATTAATTAAAATACAAAATCGTAATCTTCGCGGAAAAAACAGAAATAAACATCATTTGTTATTGTGTATTTTAAAATAAGAAGATTTTAATTTCTTTTCATTTTTATTATTTATTCTGCCTCAAATACAATAAATAAAAAAATAGACTGCCAATTAGTGTGGCACATAGCTTCCTCGCATCCTATCATGTACTTTATTGTTATATTAACATAAACATTATTGTTATATTGTTTATTTTGTAAAAACTATTAATAGTTTTAGCGATCTTTAACACTTCACAGCGGTGTCGCTGTTGGTTTCACTAAAAATTTGTATTTGATAAAAATGTTTGTCCCATTGAATAGATGAAGTTTGATTTTTTCCTCCGACCTAAAATTCAAAATTTAAATTTGAAATTCACGTTTACGCGAGTTTTGCGGGTGAACGCTTGGACGGATAATGTGGTCTAACGAACTCGTCCTTAGCATTGGTAAAATGAACATGTCTACCAAATTTCATCAAAATCGGTCGACATTTACTCAAGTTATCGTCACACGTTTCATAACTCAGACCGACAGACAGACGCGAGACCAAAAATGTTCCCTGATGTCTGAAACGGATTT
>KZ654962.1:0-10733 GCA_001010745.2 Gerris buenoi
TTGGAGGCTTTGTTTCTTTAACAAATGTTTAAACTTCTCCGATTTTATTAAATATTTACTGGAACAGTGCCGCGCGGTTCCAACTTTTTGATATGTATGGTATTTTTCTTAATTTGGTATTTACTTTGCGAGGAAGCTATGTGCCACATTAATTGGCAGAGTATTTTTTATATTGTTTTGTCTTTTGTTTAATAGTTTGGATTAGTTCTATTTGTTCTATTGATTATTTAGTAGGTGTGCTTTTAATTTCATTTTAAACGTATCTCGTGTCATATTGTGTTTTTCTGTCTTGCAATTTTTGAAAACTGAGACATAAAATATTTTTGCTCTTCAGAACGGTCACATGTAGCTTCCGTTACCTTCGGTAAGCTCGGAACCATTAAAAAAAAACAGTTATTTGTTATATAATATTAACAATTCTCAAAATAAGTTTAATCACGTTAAAAAAATAATGGATAGATAGTAATTATTTGAATTTCAATGCAAAATTAGATGGGAGAATCAGCTGGTAGGTAATTCATGAATTAAGTAGTATTGACGACTGATGCATATGGATTAGTTTCTCTAGAAATTATTATTTCACTTCTAACTTTTTAGTTTCCTTTACTGATGAATCACCAAGACAACTGTTGTAGAGGTTGCATGCCATGTGTGATGATGACAATATATTTTTAGACATTAAACAAAAGTTAATTAATGAAATTGTTTATTTAGCACCAACCTTACGTACTTGTGCTTTATCTAGGGCAACACTGGAGAATCATAAACTCTCATGATTCCCTTATTTTGCATTACTCCCTGTTCAACATTATAGGGTCCAATGAGTAAATTTCCTCCACGCACACTAGGGAGGAAGTAAACTTTTTCTCCCTTCTGGAGATAATGTTACTTTTCCAAATTTGTCGGACTGCGGTTTTTTATTTTAATCGGAGTGAAGATGATAACTTTATCTTATCATTTTTGTCTTACCATACTTGATGAAATTAGATAAAAGCGGAAGATAATGTATTTAGGTAACTCGTGTATCGCTTCTGTTACAGATGCTAGTGTATTTTCTCCTAATTACATTGCTCATAATTAAGACAAGATGGAGTTCACTTAGCCTGATTGTAAAGCTATATTACATGTCAGGTAATCCCTCAGTGTAACTACAATATTACTTACATATATAATAAATGAGCTTTATATATAGTTAATATATCAGTTTCAATATGTCCATTAAATCAACCTGTCAACACTGCAACCGGAGCTGGGTGCAGATAACAGCTGATTTCTAGTGGGTTCACAAACTACAACAAACATAATAAATCAGCTGATAAGCAGATAAGTCTAATGACTTTACATTGAATAAGCTTCAACATGATTATATATTTAGTAGATATATGAGTAGATAGATGTGTACTAGACTAGAAGGAAATGTACGGTGCGATTTTATGTACAAACCTAGAAATACGTTGATGAAAGGATTGCTTTGCCCAACAATCATATATAAATATAAATAAAGATCTACAAATCTCTTGACCGGTACTAACTAATGTTGGTATCAAAGTTCTTCCATACGCCCATACAGTTGCAGAGTTACCTTGTGAAGGTTGTTCAAGATTTATATTATTCGTATCACCCATTATAATTCGTCGAATGTTCGCCTCAGTCACAGAAGTGAACTGAGTAGAGTCCGATTTTGTAAAGATACCACAAAAATAATTGAATGTTTAGTCTACTAAAATTCTTCTCAACTAAACTAAAATAGAACCTAACAAACGTTCTAGCAATGTTAATACAACAACAGCATAAATTCAAATTTACCCAGCTAATGTCTTTCTTCAATATCAGCTTCTTCCTTTTAGTTACCTATACCTCTGGTGTTATTTTACGGAACTATAAAGTACCTACAATAAAAACTGTCATGGCCGCCCTTGATTTTACTTCAACGGATTGAACTGTCCTAATAAAATGCACGTAAACATCTAAGGTGGATTCACAGCTAGCGGAGCTAAGCGCGTAACGGATTCATCTATGGTCTTCTTACTGTGGATATGCAAAAATTTGGTACCAAACCAACTTTTTTACAGAGCCGCTTTATAACCTGAAGGTAAAATATATTAAAAAAAAAAATTAATAGCAGTCTTATCTTAATATCAGAAGGGCTTCCCTTGTAACCGCAGCCTTATCTGTCGTTTAAACTATCACTTTCCGAGCAACTAAAAGTGCAATCATTTTTATATTGCATAGCGGTCGTAGAATATACAAGGGCTGTTCAATATTGACTGAAATTTGTCTTTGATATTAAAACTAAGCGCTCACTGTACTGTCTACCAGAGTTTCCCAGTGACCATATGACTCCAATTAAACCCACTTGGGTATTTTCAAGCTAGCAAATTTATATTGCGTCTAGTTCGGTATCAGAAAGTCTTCCCTTTAGATCTTTTTTCTGTGGGCTATAAAATTCATAAAGACGATGCAGAGGGTTAGATCTGGATTGTGTGGAGTGTAGGGTGGATCACGGTAATGTTTTGGTAAGACAGAAATTATGCCACGTAGTTTGCAGTATGAGACCTTCCGTTATCATGCTGAAGTTGGAGTTTCCATTTTTTCACTAGTTCCGATCGCTATGAAAGATGTGCCCCTTATTACGGCTGCGAAACTGTTGGAGTGCTCAGCATTGACTTTCTGATTACGCCATCATTTTCTCATTACTCCTTCGAGAAACCGAGCAAGTGCGTTTATCAGTATATTTTAATCGAAAAAGGTTATGACTATTGCCTTCAGGACCAATTTTTGGGCGTAAGTGCAGTTTTCTGGAGGGGACGAAACTCTGTCACATGTTTAAATAAATGGCGACAGCCTTGTGTTTGAGTTTCAGCGATGCGGATTTATTAGAGTTCATATGGTACACTAGAAAATCCGGTAGACGGTGCAGTAAGCGCTCAATGCTAATCTTGGTTATTTTTTAACAATCTGCGTAACTAATTAAAGCGGATCACAATATTAGTTTTGTTCCAACCGTGTAGTGCACCGTCGGCGGGATCGTCACGGGCATGCGCAATAGATAAAAGCCGTTCCAACCCGATTTGTGACAGTGTTTTTTACCGTCCTCTAAACTGTTCCAACCCGCGCAGAGATCATTTACGAACCGTTTGCTGTACGGTCCAAAAAATCCTCTGATAATACCAAGTACTGTATTTGTATGACATGCGCAGTTATGACCATCGTCACACATATCAACAGGAAGGTTCCCTAGGTTAGATTTTCTTACATTTTTAACACGGTGTGAATTATAGTCTTAAACCTGTTCCAACCTGACATTATTTTATTACAGTACAATGATAGCGCATGCGTATAAATCCTAAACGATTTCTGGCCACGGGACGGTACAAAGGATGATACAAATAGTGGGGGGTTGGCACAGACCTAATACGTCGCGTCAGAGAGGTTACGTAAAAAAACTAATGTTGCTGTGACGTCATGCGCCCTCCACGATTTTTCGTCAGGTTATCTTCTTTGGTTCTGGCCTGGCTCATAATAGACTATTGTTTACTAGTGTTCTGTAAGCATTTCATAGTTTTTTCCTATTTTTATTCTATTAAAAGCTTTTTTAACCTTATCATATATCAGTAACATCATTAATAAGCCAATAAATGTTTTGTATATTATATATATGTATGTATTGTAATACATTATTGATGATAAAACAAATAATTCTCACAAATAACTCAAAGAAGATGTAAAAGATAACTTACTTACAGATTATGTTACACCACACAGAAAATGGATTTGTATTGCGGTAAAAGTGACATTTATCTTTTAAGGCTCTATGGTTGCACCCAAATTCAAATCTTTGAGACATCTTTCATTCTTAAATTAATAAAATTTATTAAAAAATAATAATAAAATAAAATAGCACAGATAAAACCCAGTTGTATATTCAATGTTATGAGCCAGCGATGATTAGCCAACCTAACAACACACACTTTTTTTACGTAAGTGACGTCACACTTCCCCGGCGTATACAGCATAATGACGTGACTGTAAAATGTATTTATACATATATATAGTATACATATATATTACAGTATATAGTAGAATATAGTACATATATATTACAGTATATATAGTACAAGTATATAGTATATAGTAAATGTAGAAGAAGATTGAAATTAATTTGGGACTAACTTTGACACACAATTCAAATTTCACAAGAATTTGACAAGTAGTTTTTTTAAATTTGTTGAATGTTTACGGAAAAAGACATGAGACCAAAAACTATTTCTTGATGTTTTAAATGCATTTATGTTAAGAGAAATTTTTGCATTCGAAGATAAAAGAAATAGAAAAGAAAATTTCTTGATAACGATCACGACGTGACGAGGAACTGGTTTACAGGGACAGTGTGGGAGCGGAAGCAAAAATCCATTTCTAAACAATTTGAAGTCAACTGATAAACAAGACTTTGAAGTTTCATCTTCGTATTATTCAAAGCTGTCAAATCAAATCGTTCGCAGCTGTTTGATTTACGTAGGAAGAGGGGGGTGGGGTGATATATGAGAAAGCCTTTTGGCATATTTTGGCAACACTGCAGCTTCTCGTTAGAGCCCCTTTATAAATCTATACAGAATTGGATAGCGCCTGATTTTCATCGTTCTTTGATGTTTCTTTTTAACATGTAGTCCCCCCTTTCCTACATTGAAAGTCGAAGAAGATTGGATTGGAAAATGGATAGAATGAATTCGTTTATATTTCAGAGACAGCATTTTCTAAGTTTGAGTGTTTGTCTGACCATAACTGGCTTAAAAATTAACCAATTTCCACGAAATTCCATTCACACGTGCATCTCAAGATTGCGACCAATAAAAAAAAATAAGTTAAGTTGTATATCATTTTAAAGTTTTTACCTAATGAAGAGAGAATTAAAATTTACATTCTAGAGATGCGGTGCATAAAGAAATCACGTAGAAAAATTTGCATTTTGTTCTTGTATATGAGCCTTATTTCTTTTTAATATGGCAACCAGGAAATATTTTTCGGGAAAAAACTTACATATTCATAATCTAACTAAAAATAGCTTTAGAATTATGTTACGTTTAATATAACATATACTTTTGCTTCCAAGCTTACCGAAGGTAACGGAAGCTATAAGGTAGGGAACATTTTCGGTTTCGTGACTGTCAGTCTGTCTGTCCCTCAATTTTTGCGAGCTAAAATAGTATAAAAAATTACATGTCCGACTTTAATGAAATTCGGATAGTAGGTCACAATTAGCCCATATAGTAGTAGGTCACAATTAGCCCATATAGTAGTAGGTCACAATTAGCCCATATAGTAGTAGGTCACAATTAGCCCATATAGTAGTAGGTCACAATTAGCCCATAATAGTAGTAGGTCACATTGTTGGTCCTATATAAGTTTTAACCTTATGGGCCTATTTGTTTCTCTTCCGCACGCGCACATACGACATATAGACTACCCACTACACATAATAGATTATAATAGAATCTTTTCCCGTCCAAAACGTCTATTTTTATATATCAATTCTACGTTTACTCGAGCATAATGACAGATAAAGCTGTGCAGCGAACTTAGAGTGGACATAAGTAGGTAATAGGAACATGTATACCAAATTTAAACTAAATCGATTAACTTTTTACTTTTTGCTTTTTACCCTAGTTATCGTCGGACACATAATCGTTACTGACAGACAAACAGATGCATATTTTGTTGGATGTAAGTTGCTCGCTTGAATTAATTGTTTTGTTTGTTTGTTTCAGACGAGGAACTGGTTTACAGGGACAGTGTGGGAGGTGTGAGCAAACTCAACGCAACGGATCTCACGTCCCGGCAGATCCTCGGCAATTCCAGCTTCGTAAGTAATAATTTAACATATTCCTCCAACATGAAAATTTTATTCCAAAAACAACACAGAAAGGCCCCTTTCAGCTGAAGGTTGAACTGTGTACATAGCTCGAGGGGGTGGGATCTTTGAGTTGAACTAGCTGCCCCCTGGAGGCGGTTGCAGGAGGCGGGTTTCCCAAGCGAGACACTAGTTACCCTTCCCTCAGGCCTTTTACTCTTCAAACTCAAATTGTTCTCTTCAAATTCAACTCTCGACGAATCTCCACGACTTCACCGTATCAACTTTCAATAAAACTTTACGACTAAAACTTGATCTGTTTATTGTCCGACCGCAATAACAAAGTCTATATTAAATATTTACTTTTATATCAACTGATTATGTTCTATTTAAGTTAACATGTTCGTCCAAACATTCTCGTATTTGAACATGCCCCGCGTAACATTACAGTTATGCGGGTAGTTTTTATCCACTCCCCTATCCTATCTAATTCCTACTTTCTGCTTATTAACTCGTGAACTCTTCATCTTGAAGAAAGATCTTGAAGAATTAAGATGAAAATCAACACTTAAATACAACAAAAGTTGTTCAATCAAAAATTATATATTTGCCTAACCACAATTTACATATTGTAACAATCAGACAATCGTTTCAGTCTTTCAGTGACACAGTCTTCAGTGATACTTGTATATAGAATCGTCACAACAATTATTACAAAATTGTCTAAATCTATAGTTCAAATATAAAAATGGATATTACACTTATAGTCCAGGAGATAGCGTGCAGAAAAGTGTCTGACTAACATCAAGCTATAATTTTGTATACAAGTCAATTTTTTAGCGCCTTTTAAGAATATGTGATCGGCTAAGTTCGTCTGCGGTACATAGCTTGGCAATAGGCATTTGAAAAAAACAAACCGGTGGAGAGCGGCCATGAACCACCAATTATGGTGGATAGTATGATTTTCATGATCCTGAGTACAGAATTAGTTAGTGGACCAAAAATCAAGTCGATGTTATTTTCACACTTGATGGGTTAGTTATTCAAATATTACTAAAAATCAACGTAGTCAGGTGACAAGGGACAAACTAACATCTACTTGATTTTTGGTCTACTAACTAATTCTGTACTCAGGATCATGAAAATCACATTATCCACCATAATTGGTGAGACATAGCCACTCTCCACCGGCTTGATTGTTTCAAACGCCTATTGCCAAGCTATGTCCCGCAAACGAACTTAGTCGACCACATATTCTTAAAAGGCGCTAAAAGATTGACTTGTATACAAAATTCTAGGTTGATGTTAGTCAGACACTTTTTTGCACGCTATCTCCTGGACTATTATGGGAAAGTAAAAGCGGGGACTTTATTGTTTAGTTTTTCATAAGAAAAATCGGTTAGTTGTTCTGTAAAGGAAAATAGATGAAGAAAGCAGTTTGTTTTGCTGGAATTTTTCTCTGTCAAGAGAAAGCTGTTTTTTGCCACTCTCGGTTTCCGGTCTGATCGGACCGAGTGACAAATGATACGTGGGGGGATGTAGTGCAGCGATGTAGTGCAGCGCTGCTGTGCTGAGGGCCGGGGCTGCCATTAGAGCAGTGCTGAAGTACTCTCTCGGACTTAACTCAGATAAATGATGACTTGGCTGGGCTGTTATCAGTGAAGTCTATACTTGACAGACCCCCNTTAGAGCAGTGCTGAAGTACTCTCTCGGACTTAACTCAGATAAATGATGACTTGGCTGGGCTGTTATCAGTGAAGTCTATACTTGACAGACCCCCCCCCCCCCCCCCCCCCCCCTCTATGTTTTATAACTCGGTGCTATGACGCAGAGTTCAGTTCCAACTAATGGACAACCCCGGTTCATTCTAACCCAAAGTTAAAGCCAATATTTCACTTCCTCTGAACAGAATTTATTAAAATAAACCTGAACACAATTTGATAATTTGACTCGTTTGTTAAAAAACTTTTTTAATTAGATAGACATATTTAAAAAGCGTTCAGCAGGTGGTCGATTGCTTTTTGTTTTCGATTTACTGAAAAATAAATTTTACATTCATCAATATCAAGGAAACTAAATTTTTCCTGGTGGAATTACTTCATAAATTTGAAATAAATCGGTCGAGACGACTCANTACAAAACCCTAAAAAAGATTGCTGTTAGAAGCTTTAAAGATCTCCAAGAACAATAATAACATCAATTATAAGAAAGACGTCTGTGATTTGAACAAACATTATGCCGGGATACTTCATCAGCTCAAATAATAGAGGGGATCCTCAATTTCCAATAAGGTTACTAATTTAATATTAATATAGTAATATGACTGGTATAATTAGTTAATAGGTTTTTTTTTATTACTATTTTTATCATTTATCATTATTTTATCAATTTATATTATTTATCATTATCATCCTAAACAAGTGGAGACAGTGTTAGTTAATTCATATTTTCAGATATATTTAATCAGGTTTATGACCATAATTAGTAGGGCATAGTATACACAATTAATTANAAAACTTTTTTAATTAGATAGACATATTTAAAAAGCGTTCAGCAGGTGGTCGATTGCTTTTTGTTTTCGATTTACTGAAAAATAAATTTTACATTCATCAATATCAAGGAAACTAAATTTTTCCTGGTGGAATTACTTCATAAATTTGAAATAAATCGGTCGAGACGACTCAGCAAACTTTCTCATATACGAGTTCATTTTTAGCCCAGTGTTTTACATTTATTAGTTTTTGAGTTTTCGGTACATTTATTAGTGAATAGTTTATTAAAATGTATCATAAAAATAACTTCTACTCAGCGGGGAAACGAACCCGGCCGAGCTTACCGAATGTACCGGAAGCTTTGTTATCGTTCTGATTCTGAAACGAAAAATTTGTACGTTTCCGATTTCAAAAACTTTAAAACAGAAATCTGTTTCAGACATCAGGGAACTTTTGGTTCCTTGTCTGTCCTAACCAACAAATCTTAAAAACTACACGTCTGACTTTAATGATATTTAGATGGTAGGTCATAATTAGCCTAATGTTGAACTCATGTAAATGTCAAACTTTAGCACACATTTGTTTATCTTTCAGATTCGCAAAAAGACACGACTTTACACCTATATATCTTCACAAGTACTCATCCAATTTTCATGATATTTTGATGATTTTGATTGATCACAGATAGCATATATATATGTGCCTCAATGCCTCAACTTTAAGTGCCTTTAATGCCCTCAACTAGATTTTTCATCAAAAAAAATTGTTATATGATTGTTTTTAAAACTATATTTGTAACATTATTTTAATTCGAAATGTACGAATGTTGAAACATGTATAAAATAATTGTATCACAGTTTTACAAGCAGAGTGAGGTCTTAACTTAATAAAATATTCGATCATGTAATACAGCCTAAAGATTACATTTATGTAAAATAAAAGGGAAGAATAAAAATACATTATTCTGAGGATTATTTTTGAGACATTTGACTGGGTTCACGCTTCAATTCACCCACATAATTTTAACATTAAAATATGTAAAAGACCCCATTTTAGATAGAGGTGGAAAACAAAGATAAATAAAACCTAGTGGATACCTTTTTCCAAATAATTTAACATTATAGAAATTCTTATTTTTCATCAATTTGTTTAATATTGAACTTAATTTCTTTTTACTTTCATCTTCATATGTTTATTTATAGTTTTCTTATTGAAAATCCTGGATAGTCTTCCTATAGAAATTTATTTATGGAAGGATTTACGTTAATTTTAGGTTTAGCAGTATCATTTATGTATTATATTTTATTTTTATTATTTATACTTGATTTCTAGGTTAAGCAGTATTATTTATGTATCTCTCTATATCATTAAAACAGTTTTGTAAACAAACGAGTTCAGTGAGAGTGATTTATATACTTATTGTGTGTGAGAGAGTTAGGAGATACCTCGGTGTAGTCCAGATGTTATTCTTTAAAAACCTATTATTATCCGATTCATTTAATTTTTCCCCGTTTTTTAAATCCTTTAAAATTGTTTTGATTTATTACCTGAATTAAAGTATCAGTTAAGTAAAATTTAAATTGAAATTAGTTTTGAACTATCTACGGGCTACTTTGGACGAACCATCAAAATTTAATAAAACTTAGATAAGTAAATTAGTTGATTTTTAGTCTAAAGGAAAAAATAAAAGGCTCCTTTTTGCGATATTTCGACCCCTCCTTGGGTCGTTCTCAAGCTAGAAACCAATTTATTAAATACATTAATTACAACAGCTATCAGCAATTTATTGAATTTAACACATAATAAGTAATTAACCATTTATAACAACATTCTTAAAACTTAAACCTATAGGTACAACATTAAAATAATAATTTCCTACTAACCTGACTGACTAGAAGATTACCCTACATCGATTTTTTGATGTCAAATTGAAAACATATTAACCTTAACGAATCGTCTGATTCTCGTCAAACTTTCTTAAAATATCTTTAAAAAAAATAACCAAAAATTTGGTGTTAGTCACATGTTATGTAGTTATTTTTCTTAACGTAACTCATAAGTGTTAGATATTTTGGTACTTACTGAAAATCGATAATATTTTTTCACTTAGAGATACTGTGTACGAATTTATTTCTTATATACCTATTATTAGGGTTTCGAGGTCGTCCTAGAAACCCTTATGCTTTTGGTAGTTCGTCCGTCCGTCCGTCGCAACTTGGAGTATATCTCCCAACCTACTGACGCTATTGACTTGAAATTTGGTATATAAGTTAAACTTTTTTGCCCAAAAACAGAAAACCTATTGCGAACTTTAACACTCCAAATTTCTGCGATCTGCGATCAATTGCGATCACCGCGCAATATTTTACATTTTTTGTAATTTTCAAGTTGGG
>KZ654963.1:7453-17799 GCA_001010745.2 Gerris buenoi
CAGTGTATTTTCTTCCAGTGACTTGTGACTTTATTTAATATATATACATATAATATAAAATATAAGAATACAAATCCCCAAATTTACATTTGGTTTTACGGTAAACTTAACTTTTCCAACAGAGTATTAGTACATTTAAATACAAAGTATTCACGCATTTATTATTATATTTCTCAATAATAATTTGTAAAATATAAGAAAATAATTTGCTAAAACAATGACGCGATACTGCCACTTTACAAAAGATAAGCATTAGTTTAAAAAACATATCTATATTAATCCAACATATCTATATTGAACCAGTGAACCCTACAATTAAAAGCGCGACAGTTAACAACTAAACTAGATAATGAAGAAGTCTCATTGTCGAGAATACTAGTAGGCTTTTAGTAATAGTTTTGTTAATTTAAACATTTTCTACCAATTTGATTATTTATTTATTCTTATTCGTAATTATTGAATTTGTTATGCAATGTTGTTTCTCAGATGTTATATTATTAAGTAATAGCATTTTTCTTTGTTTTGTACTATTTTTAACTGGTCTAATATTATTACTTTGCTTTGTAAGTTTCATCGCACACCTATTACCTCAATTTTTTTTCCCGTCTTTCAATCTTCCTCAAATTTTGCACATGGATAAACCTAAGATGGAGAATACAGAAACCAAAAAAAAACAAAAAAAAAANATAGCATTTTTCTTTGTTTTGTACTATTTTTAACTGGTCTTATATTATTACTTTGCATTGTAAGTTTCATCGCACACCTATTACCTCAATTTTGAACCACTTCCCGTCTTTCAATCATCCTCAAATTTTGCTCATGGAAAAACCTAAGATGAAGAATGCAGAAACCAAAAAGAAATGTTGAAAATAAGACCAGATTTCAAAAATGGTATTTTTTATATTAATTATTCTAGTCATTTATTATGTGTTCATTCAAGTTTGTATATTAAGTTCTTTCAAGTCTGTCCATCCTGTCAGCTGACTCTTTCAAAAATTAATAATAAATAATAACACTTTATTGTTGTTGTTTTTACGCCAGAACATTGACTATCTCCGACATGCTTTCGACCCGTTTAGTTAAAATAGATCTATGTGCCATAATCCAGGACAAGTCTCGACGTGATATGCTAATGGTAATGGATTTTCCCCATTACTAAGATTAAATCATTTTCTTTCTCAGCTAATCGAAGGAACGGAAATGTATCGTGACATTTAGTTATTTTTTCTCTAAACTTGTTTACGCATTATATTATTTGGTAATTATTTTTAAGAAAACAATTACTCAAATAGGTCTAAATATGTTTTGCATTCTTGTTGTTATAAAAATATTTTGGATATTCTAGTAATTAAACTAACTCGTTAAAGAGTTAAATGTCTTATTAGTTCCAAGGTTTTCTCCAAGTCTTAAATAGAATTTAACTAAGAGAAAAGAAATATAAATAAATAAAAACAAGAAGCAATAGTAATAAATACCACAGACTATAATTAAAAACTAAAAAAAAACCAACAGGTTTCTACCATTCTGGAATTTTTGAGTAATGACGCCTGAGTATAGTTTTTTTTTTTTTTTAAAGATCGTAGAATTATTATTATACTTAACACGGCATCACCCGAACGTTTCCGATGTTACCCGAGTTTTGTTTAAATTTTTAAGACGAACATCGGTTCTATCTGTTGCACTAATGCTGATTAATGTTCTCAAATGATTAATTTTCATAACTATTACACACATATACTCAAACGTAAGTTTAAGTAGTTATTTTAATGAAGAAGTTTTCATCATATTAATGACTGTTATAGTCTCATCAAAGGATAAAAACTTACCATATTATCGTTGAAGATTATTGATTGTACATAATTAGAAAATTATTGATACTACAGTCTACAAGATTAGAGTTGGCTCAATCAAAAGGCGGGAAAATTTTGAGGGAAACGATTTTATTGGTCCCCCATGTTGAATGCAACTTCAGAAAAAAAATGCTCTACTCTACCCCTGTTCCACAAAAAAATGTAACATGGCAACACCGATTTTCCCTTTTTTTAACCCCAAAACTATCTCCACATTTGTTGTTTCCTGCCTTCGATTGTGCCAACTCTAATCTTATAGACTGTAGTTTGGATTAACCGGAAGTCCGGACTAGCACGGGGTCTGGATTATGGAGACTACTGTAAATAGTTTCCACCTTGACTCAAGATGGTGTATCAAAAAAATATTTCTAAGCGAGCAGCTAGAAGCTAGGGCCTTACAGGACCTATAAAGAAAATATAATGGTACTTGGTTCAGTGGTTCTAGGGATATCGTGATGAGTGAAGCAGTATGGTGTTGTATTTTATAATAAACATATATTTGTGGTACATATAATAATTTTGCAGTAGCCAGCTAACAAACAAATTAATCATTTATATTACAATCGAGTGTCCTGACGACGACGCAGCACGAAATGATATGTTCTTTCTAAGCTATGGCAACCACATTTATTCCATTAAAAATAAAAGTTTGTTTTGATTTTTTGGTCTTCAAATAGATATAATAACTTATTTAAAGAGATCTCTAAATTAATTTACTTTTTTTTTTTTTTTTTTTTTCATTTTGCAGCATCCAGAGCTAATAAACAAATTAACCATTTATATAATCGAGTGTCGTGACGACGACTTGCCTCGAAATGAAATGTTATTGCTAAGCTAAGGCAACCACATTTATTCCAATGAAAAATAAATGTTTGTCTTGCTTTGTTGGTCTTCGAATAGATATAATATATTATCTAAAAAGATATCTCTATCTATATTATTAAAAAAGTTTTGTAAACAAACAAGTTCAGTGAGAGAGAAATATAATTAACTGTTTGTAAGAGTGCGATAGAGATAAAAGGGGTTAGGGAGAGGTTCTCGGGGGGAGAAAGGGGAGGTTCTCATAGTAAATAGACGCGCGTTGAGCGGAATGATTCGGGGAACTGTCATTCCCGAGGCAATAAACAAAACACGGGAAGGTATAATAAAGAAAGCGCATTGTTTGTTTACATGCCTTAATCAAAAAGTGACAGCTTTCAATACACAACAAATCAAAAATATAATTTGTTTTCTAAATATAACGTTTAGTTTTGATAAAAGTCTCGGTCACTATTTAGATGACGAGCGAAGCGAGTAGGGGGCGGAGCCCCCTAGTATAAATTAATTTAACTTTTTTTTCTAAATATAAAATATATATTGATATAAGCCCATACATATTGATACAATATTACAGATATCTGTCAATTTCCTTGGAGAGATGAGAGGCAATTTATTTTTTTTATAATTTTCAATCAAATTTTAAAGTGACCCATAAAATTGGGGAAAATTAGAGAACTTATTTCAAAAGAGAAATTACTTCTAGGGAATTACCCAAATTACCTTAAATATCCTAAACTCGCTTTGACAAACCTGTAAAACCGCTTTCCGTAATTCCCCGTGAAGATTATAGCTAAGAGTTGACATTTGATTCAAATCCTCTCCTATCAACAAGTGATATAAATATCAACAAGATTTTTTACTGGACAAACAAACAAACAAACAAGAAAGCAAGCTAATAAAAACGTAGTAAAAACCTGATTTGTGAACACTAAGCTGGATTCAATTTAACACGCCTTTTGAATTCATTCAGTATATAATCGAAATTATCCTTTTTATCTCACTCCGGACTCCGGAACTTCCGTCTAAATTGATAGTTTCATTCAAAGCGGGGGTTATCATTAATTGACTATTCACGTTGTTTTTTACCGAGAGTTCGTGCCACGAATTATAATAGGTAAAATGATCATGTTGACCATGAGTATTGACAGTTAAACTTTAATTAGCTTAAACTATACATCGTTAAAACGTAACAAAATCACGTAGTAATATTATACAATATAGATAATTAAATATGCATTGACGATTATTCACTAGTCATTTTCAATGCAATCATATTTTTTATATTATAAACCATTATGATTGAATCAAATATCCTCACAGTTACAGTTAGAAGTACATATTTTCTTCAATTTCCGGGATTAGAGATGTATTAATTTCTTTCTCTAATTCCTTTATTATTTTCCATTTTGATATCATAATTTCTCTGTTAATCGTCATTAATTTAAGTTTTGCTTCCGAGCTTACCAAAGGTAAAGGAAGCTGAGATCATTTTGAAAAACGAAAATATTTTATGTCTCCGATTTAAAAAAATCCCAAGACAGAAATCCATTTTAGACATCAGGGACCATTTTTGGTTCCGTGTCTCTCTGTTTGGAATGTCACTCAATTTTTGCGATCCAATATATCTTAAAAACTACACGTCTGATTTTTATGAAATTTGTATGGTAGGTTATAACTAGAAGTGTGTTGGTCCCATATAAGGTTTGTTCCAACCACACTTCAAACTGGTTTGGAATAGTCCGACGCATGCGCAACGGACCACAATTGACCGTTTTCCGCTAATGCGCATGCGTCGTACAATTGGAAACTAGTTTGGGACTAGTTTGAAGTGTTGTTGGAACAAGCCTATAAGTTTCAACCTTCTCCGCCCCTTCTCTATTTCTTTCATATTCTATCTAAAAGTACTCATCTTATTATTATAAAATTTGGATGGTCTGTCGAAAGTAGCCCGCAGATAGACCTAGATTAATTTCAACCGTCTGCTTTCTTTAAGTTTTGCTTAATTGTTACTTAACTTCATGTAAAAAAAACAAACAATTTTGATAGATTAAATAAACGGGGGGAAAATTTATATAAATTAGACAATAATGGCTTGTAAAAACATTAAGTTGATCAGTGTACCAAGATATCTAAATTTAACACGGATTATTTTGATTTTAATCTCTAAGGTCATCATGATAATCATCTCACCATCTCAATCTCATCATCAGTTCTCTCATAACTAAGGATAATTGCTATCAATGTGTATTACATTTTAGCTCACCTTTAACTTATCAATTTGTTAGGGACGAAAAAACAACTTCAGCTACTTTTCTTGTTTCCCTTTCACGACTCATCACCATCACTTAAGTGAAACAATTCCTTTTATTGATATGAATAAGTTCAACAGTCAATTCAATAAAATAATAATTGTAATTGTATACATAATTACAACAAACTTACTTAGTAATTGAAGATTTTAAGACATGCACTTTTTTTCAAATTCAATTAACAGTATTTACAGTAAAATAATACACATATTTTAATTGTACATTCATCCACCACTTCTATTATCTCTTAACAAATCTGTTTTTAATAATAATAACTTTGTTTTTGTTAATTGCCATGATTAATTTTTATTATTTTGTTTCAGTTCGGGAAAGACGAGGTCTGCTTGGTTCTCTTGTTCACAACACGGCTAAAGATATATTAAGCCCCATTCTTGGGGGAGGTGCTACTTCCAACGCTAATTCATTCTCAGTTGGATCGAATTTGGGACTCTTTGGTTTCCAGGCTGGATTCTCTTCGGCCAACGCAAACACCGGAGGAGGTGGCTATGGTGGAGGCTACGGTGGAGGCAACTCTGCAGCTTCAGCGGCCGCAGCAGCGGCTGCCAACGGCGGAGGATACGGAGGTGGCTACGGTGGTGGCAATTCGGCGGCTTCGGCGGCCGCCAATGCTAATTCATTTGGACAAGGAGGTGGAAACTATGGTGGAGGTTACGGAGGTGCTAATTCAAACGCAGCTGGAAGTGCTTCAGCCGGAGGAGGAGGAGGAGGATACGGTATCCGAGGTTCAAACGCAAATGCAGCTGGAAGCGCCTCCGCTGGAGGACAGGGATATGGTGGAGGTTATGGAGGTGGAAACGCAAATGCTAATGCAAACGCTAACGCAAATGCTTACGGACAAGGAGGTGGCTACGGAGGTTATAGCAAGCAACCTGAACCTACTATCATCGTTGTCGAAGTACCGCAGGGTCCTCCCAAATTTCGTCCTCCTCCTCCACCTCCACCACCTCCTAAACACCATCATCATTTTCATAAGCATCCTCACAAGGAAATTATTATTGAATGCGTTAACTGTGATCGCCCAGGGCAAGGTGGGGGTTACGGTTATGGAGGTTATGGAAATGCTAATGCTAACGCCAACGCCCATGCTAATGCTAACGCTAATGGAAATGGTGGTTATAGACCCCAAGGAGTTTATGGAGGTGGAAATAAAGTCACTTCGGGTTGGGAATATGGGAGCAATGGTCAAGAAGGAGGCGGAAACAGCAATGCTAACGCCAATGCACAAGGCTCTTGGGGAGGAAACGGCAACAAAGGCCAAGGTGGAGGTGGTTGGGGAGGAAATACTAATATAGGAGGTGGCTCCCAAGGAAGCAATCAAGGCTGGGGTGGCAGCAATGCTAACAGTAATGCTAATGCTAACGCTCAAGCTAATGGAGGAGGAAACGGATTTGGAAATGGTGGATCATTTGGTAATGGTGGATCATTTGGTAACGCCAACGGTGGTGCAAATGGAGGTGGCTATGGAGGTAGTTCCTCAAATTCAAACAGTGGAGCTAATGCTAACAGTGGTGGTTATGGAGGAAGTTCTGCTAATGCCAACGGTGATGCTAATGCTAACAGTGGTGGCTATGGAGGTAGTTCTGCTAATGCTAACGGCGGAGCTAATTCTAACAGCGGTGGCTACGGAGGAAGTTCTGCTAATGCCAACGGTGGTGCTAATTCTAATACTGCTGGTTACGGTGGTGGATCTTCCAGTGCTAATGCCAACGCCAATTCCCAAGCAAATTCAGGTGACTCTGGAGGATTCGGAGGTTCTGACTCATCTAACAATAATATCAGTGGTGATCGAGACTTGTCTTCTTTAATAGATTCAGTATTTGGAAACAGTAATGCTAATAGTGAAGCTAGCACGAACGGTGGTGGATATGGAGGCAGTTCAAGTACAGCAGATAGTTCCTCCAATGCTAGTAGTGGAGGATTTGATGGTTTTCAGTCATCATATGATGCTTCAAGCAGTGCATCATCAAATTCAGGTTATGGAGGTTCCTCAGCCAAAGCTTCTGCTCAAGCCTCTTCGAAAATCAAGCAAGGAAATTATAATCAAGGTCATAAACTAATATTCTCAGATTAACTGAACTATATACGAAAGCAACCGAGTCATTTTATAACCTTCTTCAACAATGAAATAAACAATCTTGTTTGCAACTGTTAATATTTTTGCACACGTAAAATACGAACAAAAATTTGTAAAACTAAAAATGTTTAAGTATAATTTCTGATTTCCAAATTAACATTATGCAATCAATTTGTCTAAGATTAAGTAAATCATTGCTTTAAAAAATTTACAAAATTAAAACGAAAATAATAAAATAATAATGTATTTGTTTTTACTGTGAATTCTTATTATTATTTTTATTTTATTATTAATTTATAATTATATTATAAGGCTGTGCCATTATTTAATAGTGTAAATAATTTTTCTTATTCTTAAAAGTATTAAATTATATATTTGTAAATTATTTTATAAACATTTACAATTTAGTTATTTGTTTTCGTATATATTTATTTTTAATTAACCTTATGCCAATTGGATGTATTGTCCGTTCAAGTTAATGAATAGAACTCTGTGGTAAAACAGGTCTTAAGAAGCCAAGACTAAACGATTTGTGACTACTATTGCAGAGATAGGTAACAGGAGTAACAGCGTTTCAACTTCCATCAACTTTAGTATCAGGTTTAGCAAAAATTGTAGGGATGGGTAACATCCAGATTGTATCCCATCATCTGAATTGTAAGAATTATTAAAACTATGCAGTGTAAAATCTCTTAAGAAGTAATGAGCCAAGGCCTAAACCAGGGGTGGGCAAATGCGGCTCTCGTTAAGTTAAGTAAGGCTCCCATTCAAAATTCATATCCTTTTTAGTTTTGAAAAATTCGAAAACCAATTTTTTAAAATACTTTGGCTGATGAAAAATTGGCTAAGAAATTTGAGTTATTAGAGGTGAAAGAGGATCAGACCTTTTAAATACACCAACAATTTACTTCTACAGTTGAATTTTAGTCATTCATGCAACAATCAAAATCTTCAGACTTAAAGAAGCTGTTTGCAGTCTAATTTCATTTTTTGGTGCAACATATTGCTAAGAGTCTTTGTATTCCACAATGAAGATCATGAGGTCAAAGTATCGTTCTTAGTTGTCCATGATCATTCACAGATTTATTGTGAGCATATTTAACAAATTTTACATCATATTTTCAAGATTAGGCCAAAGGTTCATCGCTCAACATATATTTTATTTGAATTATTACAAATTTTTAATAATTATTTGCATTGTCTCTCAATTAACTCCTTTAATTGTATTTTCTTTTATGTGTACTTTACATAGCACTTATGACCTGTGTAGAATTAGCATATATGTATTAAATTAAATTTAAATTTCTTAATTAATACTATGTAATTGTAGTGCGGCTCTCATTGACCCCATGGGTGACCGACACCTGGTCTATACTAAATGACTCATAACAACTACATTAGTGATTGATGCGTGCTTGACCCCCTATAGCCCTAATTTCTTGTTTATTAAAACTCTGATATGTGAGATGTGACAGATCTTAAAGGTCTAAGGTCAGCCAAGCCAGCAGAGGAATGGTAACTGCTATTGTAATAATGGATGAAACGCATAATTATTTCATATCAGCAGTATTATCTGATTTATAGAAGTGGCTTAATTGATCCATGTTGAGAGTTCTTCATTTTGAAACTTGGAATTAAAATATTTGAGGGTTCGATTGTTTGTCTAACGATAATTTGCGTAAAAAATGGATCGACTTTAATGAAATTTGGTACACAGGTGCATCTCAGGATTTTTGACAACTGTATAGTTTTTGGAAATTTAACACTAAAATTTTTCAATATGGCGGAAGAATAAACAAAAAGGTTTTTAGTCTGCTTGACATGTTATACATAAATTTCAAGGTCTCGAAAAGTAGGATAATAATATGTAACAATTCCTATAACATATCCTTTTTTTGCCGGCATTTTGAAAAAAAAGAAAAAAAAATTGAATGTGGATTTGGAAAAAAGTTAATGCATACTATATCACAATTTTACGGGTTAAAAAAACAAAGTACTTTTTTAGATTGTTTTTCCCCTGTTTTTTTTTTTTTTTTTTTTTTTTTTTTTTTTTTTTTTTTTTTTTTTTTTTTTTTTTTTTTTTTTTTTTTTTTTTTTTTTTTTTTNCCATTTTATTGAAATTTATTTTTTATTTCTACTTATTTTTGTATTTATTGTACCGGTTTGGAAAAATCGGTCGAAAAACACTACTTTTTAGTCTTCGTACTGTACCGTTTTTTCATTTCATAGGATTGGACTGAAACTCATATGGTACTTACTACTTTATGGTATTAAAATGTACGTGAATGGAAAACCTTAAATTTATATATAAAAACAAAAAAAGGGATGTAGAGGGTACCTCCCCGAGAGAAATTTTATGTCCGATGTCCCTGGAAAAAGTGAAAAAATTAATAAATTGCAAAATGATTTTACACTGACTAAACGTTCTACTTACTTCCTTACTCGCACACAATTTTGAACCTAAGCTCAAACCCCGATTTGATATTTTAACGAGCGAGGTCTACTGTTCACAGAACTACTAGTATTGTTACTCCCCCTCTGTTTTTTTTTTATAAGGGGAGTAACAACCTAAAGATGAACATTCCGTTCACCTTCTTTATATTGTTACTCCCCCTCTGTTTTTTTTTATTATGGGAGTAACAATCTAAAGAAGAACATTCAGTACACCTTCAGATTGACACTCCATTCTGTTTTTTTTTTTTTTTTTTTTTTTTTTTTAATTTTTTTTTTTTTTTTAAGTGAAGTAACGGTCTAAAGAAGTGCCAAAAATATTTCTGGATTAGAAGTAAACGGACGTCCTGAATTATCCTAATAAGCTGGTACTGTACGCTAGCAGATAACTGTGCTATATGCTAAAGTGTTGTAATAATTGTCTTATCAAGACGCAATAAGGGGGTAATAAATGTAAAAATAGTTGTTCATTTATATGAAATACTTTCTGATTTTACCGAGTAAAAAATACCTCTACTACTAAAATGTGATAAAATAATTGACGGGTACGGCGGTACGGGAATGTAATTGTTATGCTAACAGCTATGCAGTTTGATTGGATTTAATTGTAGGTATTTTATATTTTTAGGGTTTTGTAGATACTTCTCAAAACCCTTATGCCCATGGGTGACCGACACCTGGTCTATACTAAATGACTCATAACAACTACATTAGTGATTGATGCGTTCTTGACCCCCTATAGCCCTAATTTCTTGTTTATTAAAACTCTGATATGTGAGATGTGACAGATCTTAAAGGTCTAAGGTCAGCCAAGCCAGCAGA
>JHBY02109916.1:0-16402 GCA_001010745.2 Gerris buenoi
GTCCCATATAAGTTCCAACCTTCTGCGCTCACGTGTTTCTCTTCCACGCACAAACATACATTTAATTACACCTATAGTTTCAAAATTACTTATCTAATCACTTCCTCGGCGTGACACTCTGATTTATATGGCTCACTACTGATCACATCATACTCGCTTCGGCGGTACAATGTACAAAATGTATGATGTGTGAAGTGGCTGCAACTCTCTACCGCGGAGCGTACAAAGGGCCCGAGTGAAGGCCTAATTGCAAGGTTCGAACAAGTTGTTCGTCCTACCCGTTCTAGTAGGAAGTACTAGACTACTACTATCTAATCTTTGTATGAAACTTATGTACATAGTTTATCGAAAGTAACCCACTGATAGCCCCAGATCCCAGATTAATATGAATCGTCTTTAACTTTTGCTAAATTTATACTTTGACGGATTAAAAAACGGTGGGAAAAATTAAACAAATTTGACAATAATGGCTTATAAAAGCATACAATCAAGTAACTGATAGGATGCGAGGAAGCTATGTGCCACACCAATTGGCAGTCTATTTTTATTTATTTTCTATGAGTAAATCCTATTTTTATCAAGATGAAGGATAAGTTTATATTTATTTAGACGTAATGATATAAAGCTGCTATAACTTGGCTAATAACATAGACCTTACTCACCGTGGAATGTGTGTGGGAAATAGAACGTCTGCTATAAAATTGTCAGTTAATTGTCAAGCATACGTTTTATTTATGTTTATAGGCCTATTTATACGGTCTAAACAGAGTAATGAATGTGGTCCGTGGTACTCCAGTTGGCATCATATCAAGTCCTACTAGAAATGCCAAACTCTGTTTGTTTCCAAACTTAATTATTGCGTTTCAAATCTCTTTAACTTTTCACTTAATATGATTAGATTTCTTCTTACTCTGTCGAGCAAGATGAGTGTAAAGTCACAAAATAGACTAGGCTTGATAGATTTCTAATCTATTTGTTTCATTTTTTATCTAATACGATATTGATGTTCTTCGTTATTTTTACTAATTAGAAAATTTAAATTTTACGAATACATATGTTCCTGCAGCTTGTTAAAAGATTTGAAACATTAAACTCTTTAGTTGATGACTATGTTAAAGCAGGGCCGGTTCAAGGGGATTTTTTGGGACATACGAGATCTAGATTTGGCGCCAATATGTGTATATCACTAAATTTTAAAACATAAACCTCACACACACTTATATATGCTTAAATTTNGTACGCCACTGAAGGGCAAGTGTGCAAATTTTCATCGAGATCGGATTCAAACTGTAGAGTAGTATAAAGAACATACATACATACGCCTATGTTGACTTTTTGATATATTTTTCCATTTTATCTCCACAAAATGTACATAATAACCTCTCGACTTTTTCCAAACATTACTGATAGGAAATAAAGCACCTATTAATTGTTTATTTTGTAACTTTATTTTATTTTTTATTTTAATAAAAATTTATTTTTATTTAAAAATGATTTATTATCAAAAGCTATACACTTGGTACTAGACACAGCATTGACAGTTTTGAACTGAAATATAAACTTTACCTTTTTCTTATGTTTGTAGAACACATCGGTTTGAATTTTCCTTGTTTATCTTTTTATCATCTCAAAATATCATTCTATAATATATTTAAAACATTGAAATCCTGCAGTACAGGGTGAAATAAAATCACAGCCGTACACAGCTTGGGTCTGTCGTTTCTTCCGTTGTTCTTCTATTTATACAGTCTATCTCACCTTACATTACACCGTTAGTTTGAGTAGTAAATGCTTTTAAAATATATAGCATTACATTACACTACTCTATGTTAACTCGCAACACTCAATATGATTTAAAAAGTCTGTGGATATGTGGGTGTGTATGTCCTTTATACAAATCTACAGTTTTATTCCGATCATGATGAAAATTTGCACACTTGAACTTCAAAGCAATGGGAAGGTCACTGTCTACATTATTTTTCGAAATTTAATTTCTGGTACCCAGGGGTACGGGGTACAAGTAATGAATACGGGGTAAAAGTAATAGTAAAAGTAATACCCTTCATGATGCATATCGCTGACAAGCTCTTTGAGAGCACAGTAATTGTTGTTATGTATAGTTTTGTCATATTTTCATTTAGGAGGGGGGTAAATTGGAAAAATATAGCTACATATATATCTAAATAAAGAGAAATCTATATGCGAGTATGTCTTTTATACAAATCTACAGTTTTATCCCAATTTGATGAATATTTTCACTCTTTTCCTTCAAAACAAGATCAAGGTCACTGCCTACATGTGAGAACGATAATAAAATTTTGGTACCCAGGGTTACGGGGTACAAATGTCAAAGTAATGAATAGCCTTCATGATACATATCGTTGAAAAACTTTTTAAGAGTACAGTAATTGTTGTTATGTCCTTTTTGGCATATTTTCATTTAGGAGGGGATGGGGAATGGGAAAAAATATATATCTATATCTATATATATAAAGAAGAAGTCTGTGGGTATGTATGTAGGTATTACCTCTATACAAATCCACAAATTTATTACGATCTCGATGAAAATTTGCACACTTGACTTTCGAAGCACGGGGAAAGTTACTGTCTACATAAGATTTCTAAATTTAAATTTTGGTACACAGGGGTTCGGGGTACAAATGTCAAAGTAATAAAAACCCTTCATGATGCCTATTGTTGAAAAGCTCTTTAAGAATAAAGTAATTGTTGTTATTTACTTTTTTTTCATATTTTTATTTAGGAATTTTTATTTTTATATTTATTAGTGGTATGACATGGTCCAGTTAAAAAAAGTAAGGTTTGTAACATAATTCCCTCCAAACAACTATTTTTTATACTTAATTATTTTATTACAATGTCCCAATACTTTTATAATATACATATACAGTTATATACATAATACAGTATATACATTTTAGTCATTTAGGTCTTAATTTTTGTATACAACCCGGGCTGCGCCGGGTACTCCAGCTAGTAAGCAATACAGATGTGAGACTTTTAACTTGAAATAACATGATGTAAGGAACTATCCAGTGATAGCACTTACTGAGTTGAGACTGACACAGATTTATGAGAGCGATATAATGTAATGGTAAACAAAAATAAAATTATGAAATTAACATAAACATAGTTCAGTTGTCTAAGAGGTCACGTGGCCACTGCCTCTTCAGGCGTCTGGGAGGATTGTCAGGAATGGTGCGGGAAAACAGACTGTGGACTAGTGGATTGGAATGGTCGGAAAGGGATTCATGGAAGGATTTATATCTGGAAATAGCTAGTTCACGGACAAAAGGTACTTTGAGGTCATTATGAAGGACGAAATTGGAAACATAGAAGGGGGCGTCAGCTATTTTTCTAAGGATCTTGGATTGGAGGGATTGGATGCGATAGGAATTGGAACGTTTGGTGCAACCCCAGAGTTCTATGCCATATGTCCATATTGGTTTTATTATAGTGTTGTAGATGAGTACTTTGTTTTGCATGTTGAGTTTAGATGTATTGTGTAGGAGTCTGTGTAGAAGTTTATAGCGTGTATTGCATGTTTGACGTTTATGTTTAGTGTGATGTGCCCATGTTAAACGACGATCTAAGAGTAGACCCAGGTAGCGGACGGAACTGGAATGAGGAATAAGGATTTGGTTAAGGGTTACAGGTTCACATATGCCGTGCTTTAAGGCGAAAGTCACGTGAGAGCTTTTTGTTTCATTAACCTTGATCCGCCATTTCTTGAACCAGGTTTCAAGAAGAAAAAGGTGTTGTTGAACATGATCAGAGGCTATACGTGGGGACTTATGTACGGATAGGATGCACTTATCGTCGGCAAAGGAAGCAAAAACTGTTGAGGGATGCAGAGGAACGTCGGAAGTATAGATGGAATAGAGGATAGGACCTAAAATGCTACCCTGGGGCACTCCAGCTTTTATAGGAAATATGGAAGAAGTTGAGGAGTTGTAAGAGACTTGGAAGGAACGATTTTCCAGGAAGGATTTTAGGATGAGGTAATAGGTGAAAGGAAGGATACTCTTGAGCTTCCAAAGTAAGCCGACATGCCATACCCTGTCAAAAGCCTGGGCTTCATCTAAGAAGACAGCCGAACAATACTTTTTCTGCTCAAGAGCAGAGGAAATTATATCCACTACTCTGTGGCACTGTTGGACGGTGGAATGAAGGGAACGGAAGCCAAGCTGGTGATCTGGAATAATTTTGAGGGGTGCTATTAAAGGGTTTAAGCGGCGAAGGAGAAGCTTTTCAAGAATTTTTCCTAGTATAGGGAGGAGACTGATAGGGCGGTAGGAAGAAGGTAAATGGGTTGGTTTATGGGGTTTGGGTATCATAATGATTTTGGCGAACTTCCATAAGGNATAGCTTAGAGCCCGGGTTCGATTCCCCGCCTAGGAGAAGTTTATTTTTATGATAAATTTCGATAATAAATAAATGTACCTACGAAATCAAATAAACTGAAAATTATGAGCTAAGTAATTATTATGAACTCGTATAATATGAAGTTTGTCTGAGTAGTCTCCGATTTTGTACTATGCATACTAATATTACTACACATAACATAATATTATTTACCACGTATTACGTCGGTATAAGGGCCTTATCATTCTATGTTACAAGCGATAGATTGCAACAATTTAACCCTCCACCTTCGAGGTAACACCTAGGATCCAAATGTACTCTACCGACCCTCAGTCTCAGTCAGAGTTAATTGATAAATTTTGAAGGTATTAATAAATAATACTATATTAAAAAAGGGATGATGATACATTTTTTGTTAGTTCCCTTCTCCATAACTACCTCATTTTATATCAGTTTTTCGTGGAATCATTGTTAGATAAGCACGCAGTGTAGCTCTAGGGTCCGATATAACTGACTAGTACTTTCGTGATTACGGCTATATTTCTAATAGTTACGAAATGCTTACATTTATTTAGAATGCTTTATCACGGCTAATATTTAATTAGAAATGTCTAATAATGACCAAAAATAGTCTAATAAAAAAAAAAAAAAAAAAAAAAACTACTAATATACATTTCTTCGTCGCCTAACGATGATGCTGCTGATATTAGACCATTTTTCTTTGATTTTTTTGTATTAACATATTTTAATTTGAAGTGTATAATGTGGTAGATTATGTCTTTCTTAACCTTTACGAAACAATACTTGTGTGTGACCGTCACACACTGTGACCTTATTGGATTAATCGGGACGAACGATGCGATGGGATGAATATCTTTAGTTAAGGCTTCACGCACCAGAGTCCACACATTCAGCGTCCTCCTTTAGGGCTCTTATTAGGCTTATCTCATTAGATCTTAAATGGAAGCAATGTGATCATTCTGAAGAACTAATTTATNTACTTTGATTTACTTCGTTCAATAAAATGGTGCAATTCACCAAAATAATAATAAACATTTATTTAAAATACCTTTTGTAATAAAAGCAGATTTTTAAATCCTTTAAGCGGCCAATTAAACCACTTCCAGTGATCCACTCGAGCTGAGACTTGGCACATAGACTGTAACAATATAAAAACATATTAACATTACATACAAAAAAATATAAAAAGGATTTATAATAAAAACTTAGTTTTTATGGGCTATTATTATTATTCATATACGAGAACACCAATTCATAAGCTAATCGTTATCTGTTAGCCCTCCACAGAACTTATTCAGTGGATAATTAATTAATTTATTTTGGGTGTTGAATTAAAAAGGTTAAACTCGCTCATTGAATATTATGTTTAAGCTAAAAATATTATTTAAACAATCATTATTAAAAATAGAATAAATTTAGATATCCTGGACATTATCCGAGTCTTGTAAGTGAAGTATCAACTTATTTATTGTCATCTGCTTGAAAGTCAATGGGGAATTTTTGAATTATTTACGGTCTAGTAGTGATGAATACGGGGAACATAAAAATAAATTAATAATATTTTAATTTTAAGGCTTCAAAATTATGTCTAGTATAAAATGCTAACTATTATCCATTAAGTATTAAGTTAATGCTAACATTGTTTTGATTTTTATTTTCTTAGAACTATAATTTGAACAAGTACTGTTTAGTTTATTTATTTATATTTATAGTCAAAAGTTGACTTGTTGAACCGGTTACAGACACTGTATGAACAATATTTTTTTCTTCTTTTTTTACACCTATTTCTTGTTTAATGTTAGTTATCATTAAGATTGTACGACGATGGGAAGTGATGGTGGTGTTGTTTTATGTTCTAATTGTGGACGATGCGTTACATGTGAGTAGAGTGCGTATAAAGAGACTCTGATGAGATGTAAAGTAGAATGAGTCACTGGAAGGTTTTGTGTTGAGGCCCCCTCAGTATTTGGGGGACACCCCTTCTCTCTAGACTCCTAATCAATATAGACCTCAATGGAATAATTCTTGTCTCTTCTTCACTAGCCTGTAGGCTCGAGCCATAACTAAACCAGACTCACTGTCTCACTCCGCCGACTCATTATCCTCTATTCTCTATAGACAAGGTCTCTTCCTTCCAACCTATAGCTTATCCACATAGTATATTCACTAGCTTCCCATTCAACTATTGACTTGACGAACCTAAATTACATTTAAATCTATAGCTTATTCACAGATGCATTCTACACTTACTAGCATCCGATTCAACTTCCAACCAATAGCTTATCCACAGATAGTAGATTCACTAGCTTCTCATTCAACTATTGACTTGACGAACCCAAATTACATTCAAACCTACAGCTGATCCACAGCTAAATTTCACACTCACTAACATCCCATTCAACAACTATTGACTTGACAAACATAAATTTCTTTCAAAATCTATAGCTTATCCACAGACGCATTCTGGACTCACTAGCTTCGTATTCAACGTCCAACCTATAGCTTATCCACAGATAGTAGATCCCTAGCTTCCCATTTAACTATTGGCTTGACCAACCCAAATTGCATTCAAATCTACAGCTTATCCACAGTTAAATTACACACTCACTAGCTTCCCATTTAACTATTGACTTAACGAACCTAAATTACATTCAAATCTAAAGCGTATCCCTGTAACCAATTTATTTTTCAGGGGGACTACCCCCCCCCCCCCTCCTTTATTCCCTTATCTACGTGAGTGCTGATAATGGCTCTGACAAAGCCATAAGCTACTTTGAAAAATAAACCAAAAGTTTTATATGATGAGACAATTTCTTTGAATCTATTAAGATGAACTCCATCGATACTCATATTCCTGATATAAATTATAGGAACTCCATCACTGGATGTGGTCTTCTAATCTCTATATGAATGTAACTGTACTGCAATCATTTTAGGGAAAAACTACTAGAAATGCTTTAAACATATTTACTAAATTATGTATCATGAGTGAATATAATCTAAGTAAGAAAGAGAAAGACAGTGTAAATTGCTCCACTACTTAAAGATACTACTTAAGAGATAAGGAAAATAGTGTAAATTGCAATTGCACTATTGCCTTCCCTTCCAGAGCGAGGTTGGTCAAATTATGTTAATTGAACCAATTCCTTCCAACCTTTTTTCAATGGTTCCATCGTAAGTAAATTTATTTTGTACAATGTGTAGCATTTTTTTTTTTTTTCTCCTAGAAAATGTCTACATTGTTTTGTTTGAATTAATAGTTTTTTATGAAACCTTACTCGCCTTTTCTAATTTCTTTGGTTCGCTATCTCTATTTTATATTTATATAAATTTATTATATTTATTTACGCTTCATAGTCTGGTGCACCTTTCTTGGTTCTCTATAGTTTATTCATTTGTGAATAACTTTATTATTTATATTTTGGATATTTATGAATGTAAGTACGTTTTTTTTTACGGACCTGAAATTAGCTTCAGATTATTTTATATTTTACAAACTACTAGTTTTTTTTGCGAGCTATGAAAAAGTAGAAATTATTATATTACTAGAGATCAAGTGTTTTTCTTTTGTACAATTACATGGCAAGGCCCAGAAATTATAAATTACTTTGAAACCTATTTTGTTTGTTTGTTTCTTTTTTTATGTTTTACATCCCGTTTTGAGAAGTCTGGGATAGAGATTCTCTCTGGCTTATATAGGAAATAGGGCCACAGTTTTTCGTTATTTTGTTTGTGGCCCATTTTTAAAGATAACCTGTCAGAGAAAATTCAGCTTAAGGCTTAAGCCAGGGATGTTCTCTAACTTGGACTGCTCAATATGTTTAGTATATATATTACAAAATAACGTGAAGCTCTCATTTATTTTTTTTTTATTTATTTAATTTAATTTCTTTTTTGGTTCTCAATAAACCCACCCCTTCCCACTGAGCTAGAGGGAGCTATCTTTATACCGGGGGAGATAGCTCGGACGTTGTCCAAATTTTTGGAACGTTACAAATGTACATTAGGACATTAGGACAAAGGAATATCACACTTTTTTTATTGAAAGTGACAATATCTGTTAGCCTGACAATCTAATTAGACAAAGGGAAATTTAGTCCAATTCCAATGTATTTTGGGACAAAGGAACATCACACTTATGTCTTATGTAACAAAAAATGGCAAAATCCATTAGTACAATCATTAAGTTAGACAAAGGGACATTTAGTGGTGCAAAAATAGTGTAATTTTACTTACTTCGTTTACAGAGGTATAGTGCAATTTACATGGTTTGAGGTTTGACTTTGACTTACTTTGTTTTACATTGGAGTGGTAGAATTTACATACATAGTTTGATCTACTTCGATTTAAACAGGAGTGGTGCAATTTATTTACTTTGATTTACTTCGTTCAATAAAATGGTGCAATTCACCAAAATAATAATAAACATTTATTTAAAATACCTTTTGTAATAAAAGCAGATTTTTAAATCCTTTAAGTGGCCAATTAAACCACTTCCAGTGATCCACTCGAGCTGAGACTTGGCACATAGACTGTAACAATATAAAAACATATTAACATTACATACAAAAAAATATAAAAAGGATTTATAATAAAAACTTAGTTTTTATGGGCTATTATTATTATTCATATACGAGAACACCAATTCATAAGCTAATCGTTATCTGTTAGCCCTCCACAGAACTTATTCAGTGGATAATTAATTAATTTATTTTGGGTGTTGAATTAAAAAGGTTAAACTCGCTCATTGAATATTATGTTTAAGCTAAAAATATTATTTAAACAATCATTATTAAAAATAGAATAAATTTAGATATCCTGGACATTATCCGAGTCTTGTAAGTGAAGTATCAACTTATTTATTGTCATCTGCTTGAAAGTCAATGGGGAATTTTTGAATTATTTACGGTCTAGTAGTGATGAATACGGGGAACATAAAAATAAATTAATAATATTTTAATTTTAAGGCTTCAAAATTATGTCTAGTATAAAATGCTAACTATTATCCATTAAGTATTAAGTTAATGCTAACATTGTTTTGATTTTTATTTTCTTAGAACTATAATTTGAACAAGTACTGTTTAGTTTATTTATTTATATTTATAGTCANGCATCCCATTCAACTATTGACTTGACGAACCCAAATTACATTCAAACCTACAGCTGATCCACAGCTAAATTACACACTCACTAGCATCCCATTCAACTATTGACTTGACGAACCCAAATTACATTGAAACCTACAGCTGATCCACAGCTAAATTACACACTCACTAGCATCCCATTCAACTATTGACTTGACGAACCCAAATTACATTCAAACCTACAGCTGATCCACAGCTAAATTACACACTCACTAGCATCCCTTTCAACTATTGACTTGACGAACCCAAATTACATTGAAACCTACAGCTGATCCACAGCTAAATTACACACTCACTAGCTTCCCATTCAACTATTGACTTGACGAACCCAAATTACATTCAAACCTACAGCTGATCCACAGCTAAATTACACACTCACTAGCATCCCATTCAACTATTGACTTGACGAACCCAAATTACATTCAAACCTACAGCTGATCCACAGCTAAATTACACACTCACTAGCATCCCTTTCAACTATTGACTTGACGAACCCAAATTACATTGAAACCTACAGCTGATCCACAGCTAAATTACACACTCACTAGCTTCCCATTCAACTATTGACTTGACGAGCCCAAATTACATTCAAACCTACAGCTGATCCACAGCTAAATTACAACTAGCATCCCTTTCAACTATTGACTTGACGAACCCAAATTACATTCAAACCTATATAGCTTATCCACAGCTACATTCTACACTCACTAGCATCCCATTCAACTTCCAACCTATAGCTTTTCCACAGATAGTAGATTCACTAGCTTCCCATTTAACTATTGACTTAACGAACCTAAATTACATTCAAATCTATAGCTTATCCACAGATGCATTATACACTCACTAGCTTCCCATTCAACTATTGACTTGACGATTACATTGGAGTGGTAGAATTTACATACATAGTTTGATCTACTTCGATTTAAACAGGAGTGGTGCAATTTATTTACTTTGATTTACTTCGTTCAATAAAATGGTGCAATTCACCAAAATAATAATAAACATTTATTTAAAATACCTTTTGTAATAAAAGCAGATTTTTAAATCCTTTAAGCGGCCAATTAAACCACTTCCAGTGATCCACTCGAGCTGAGACTTGGCACATAGACTGTAACAATATAAAAACATATTAACATTACATACAAAAAAATATAAAAAGGATTTATAATAAAAACTTAGTTTTTATGGGCTATTATTATTATTCATATACGAGAACACCAATTCATAAGCTAATCGTTATCTGTTAGCCCTCCACAGAACTTATTCAGTGGATAATTAATTAATTTATTTTGGGTGTTGAATTAAAAAGGTTAAACTCGCTCATTGAATATTATGTTTAAGCTAAAAATATTATTTAAACAATCATTATTAAAAATAGAATAAATTTAGATATCCTGGACATTATCCGAGTCTTGTAAGTGAAGTATCAACTTATTTATTGTCATCTGCTTGAAAGTCAATGGGGAATTTTTGAATTATTTACGGTCTAGTAGTGATGAATACGGGGAACATAAAAATAAATTAATAATATTTTAATTTTAAGGCTTCAAAATTATGTCTAGTATAAAATGCTAACTATTATCCATTAAGTATTAAGTTAATGCTAACATTGTTTTGATTTTTATTTTCTTAGAACTATAATTTGAACAAGTACTGTTTAGTTTATTTATTTATATTTATAGTCAAAAGTTGACTTGTTGAACCGGTTACAGACACTGTATGAACAATATTTTTTTCTTCTTTTTTTACACCTATTTCTTGTTTAATGTTAGTTATCATTAAGATTGTACGACGATGGGAAGTGATGGTGGTGTTGTTTTATGTTCTAATTGTGGACGATGCGTTACATGTGAGTAGAGTGCGTATAAAGAGACTCTGATGAGATGTAAAGTAGAATGAGTCACTGGAAGGTTTTGTGTTGAGGCCCCCTCAGTATTTGGGGGACACCCCTTCTCTCTAGACTCCTAATCAATATAGACCTCAATGGAATAATTCTTGTCTCTTCTTCACTAGCCTGTAGGCTCGAGCCATAACTAAACCAGACTCACTGTCTCACTCCGCCGACTCATTATCCTCTATTCTCTATAGACAAGGTCTCTTCCTTCCAACCTATAGCTTATCCACATAGTATATTCACTAGCTTCCCATTCAACTATTGACTTGACGAACCTAAATTACATTTAAATCTATAGCTTATTCACAGATGCATTCTACACTTACTAGCATCCGATTCAACTTCCAACCAATAGCTTATCCACAGATAGTAGATTCACTAGCTTCCCATTCAACTATTGACTTGACGAACCCAAATTACATTGAAACCTACAGCTGATCCACAGCTAAATTACACACTCACTAGCTTCCCATTCAACTATTGACTTGACGAGCCCAAATTACATTCAAACCTACAGCTGATCCACAGCTAAATTACAACTAGCATCCCTTTCAACTATTGACTTGACGAACCCAAATTACATTCAAACCTATATAGCTTATCCACAGCTACATTCTACACTCACTAGCATCCCATTCAACTTCCAACCTATAGCTTTTCCACAGATAGTAGATTCACTAGCTTCCCATTTAACTATTGACTTAACGAACCTAAATTACATTCAAATCTATAGCTTATCCACAGATGCATTATACACTCACTAACATCAACATCCCATTCAACTTCCATCCTATAGCTTATAGCTTATCCACAGATAGTAGATTCACTAGCTTCTCATTCAACTATTGATTAAACCAAGTTACCTTCCAATTTACAGCTTATTCACTGCTACATTAGCTTCCATTCAACTATTGACTTGATGAACATAAATTACATTCAAATGTAGAGCTTATTCACAGCTACATTTTACACTCACTAGCTTCCCATTCAACTATCACTATAAATATCCAACAACAAAAGTTACATTAAAAGTATTCTTATTTTCAAATGAAATAAAGCTAAAAAGATGATGATATAAACGAAAGAAGAATGTATTAAAAGAAAGAGGATAGCTACTAGTCCACTACAAAGGCCAAAAGAAAACAATAGACTCTTTTGAGATTACAAGTAAAAAAGAAAAACCCTTTACTTGTGCCACTATGTAATGTTCTTTTTTCTCATTAGTACAGGCTTATAACACATGTGCTCAAGTTGGTCATTAAAACATGTATCCTCTAACTCCCTCTTACCACCAAGACCTATATACTTTTAGTGATTAAACAAGTAGCTCATATTGTTTTAAATTTAAATCCTCTTATGCTTTTTCTGTGCCTTTGCTATTCTCTTTAATAAAAGATTAATATAAGGCTTAATATGTCCACCATCTGATAATATCTTCGAATTATAATATAAATATAATTAATATCTCGAATCTGTGATGTTCACCGTTCAAAGAATTAGATTAAACTACTGTCTGTGCCAAACGAGAGTTAATGATTTGACAGCGCGGGAAATCGAGTGACACACAGATTAGCCAACCTCTGAGGGAAAAACATTTATCTTTGACTTGATGGCCCGACCTTTTGTCCGGGAAAATCTCGAGCTCTCATTGGCTCCCCACCCCATTTACTAGTTTTTTCCGCGCTGTCAACGCACTAACTCTCGTTTGGCACTGTCTGTAAAGGAAAAAGGACCCCGCATACGCTCCTTCTGTAAAACTGAAAAAAGACAGGAAAATCCAAGTGGGCGGTGGATTTATTTTATTTCCCCATACATGGGTCTCGCCAAAACGGAAGGTAAGACAAATCATGTTTGGGACCCATTAGAATGAGTTGCTTGCTACATATAAAATGAAGAAAAACATATAGTTGGAGTTGGCAAATCCAGAAAGACTAACCAATCCCTCAAGTAGAATTTCCTTTTAAACCTACTCTGAAATAGAAGGACATAGCAGTCCGTCAGAAAATGAAACTACAGATGATAGCGTTCATTGAAAGTGGCAAAGGCAAAGGCTTTAATGCTTTCCCCTTTCTAGATTCTAGACCCTAATCTTCTAGATTAGAAGATTAAAATCAACCCTATTCCTTAGTATTGAGTGGCATATAAGATAAAAATGGAGTACATCTAAGGTAGGGGGTAGGGTGATAAAGGGAGAAAACAGTTCTTTTTGATTTTTAATTATAAATTAAATTTTCGTTCATATTTAAAATGTGTGTAATTTAAGGCTCTTTTAGTATTACTAGATAATTAATTATTTATTTTTATTATTTCTTCACGCCTCGAGCAATGCAACATTAGGTTTTCAAAACGGAGAGACAGCTTATTTTACAGAATTACAGATATTCTCCGCACTCAATGTGACCGTCATAAGGTTAACTTAATAACTGAAAGTACACCTTTTTACACGCTTTTATTAGCTTCTTGTTCTTGTGGAAAATCTTGTAATTAATATTTGACCTAACACTTTTTGTTTTGTCATTTGTTGATAGTGTCCCACGCTGTAATCTTTAGTATCATACCTACGCATGCACTGTGATCAAAATCAAAAGTTGCACTGTGAATGTAAAAATAAACCAAGTATGTACAGTCCTTTTTAGTTGACACGTTTTTAATTTTTCAATTAAATGTTATTATTAATCTTGAATATAATTTCCCTAACTCTTCCAAAGAAAGTAAAACATTGAGATAAACCTTTCTAATTTTTTAATTATTGGAACGTTACAAAACAAACTGTCGACCTATGACGATAACTTGTGAAAATTATGACCGATTTAGTTGAAATTTGGTACACATGTTCATTTTACCAATGTCCAGGACAAGTTCGTTGAACAACGTTATCCGTCATCATAATTAACTTTTTCTCAATATTCAATACATATTAATTGCAATACGCTCGCTTAATGATAAAAAAAAAATTCTTTTAGTTTCAAGTACAAATAGTAGGTTACTTTTGTCTCTTTTCTAACTCCACACTCCACCACGTTTGATTAGTTAGCATCTCATATACTTAGCAGTGTGATTTTATAATTTATCTTTATAGCGTAAGAAACTTCGTTCCTAACAAATGTCCCACGACACCACACGTAATTGTTTTTTGAATGGATTAGGTGTATAATCTCTTTAATATTTTGAACTGAGATACTATTTATTTTCAGCAAAACTATTGTTTTTTTAAATGACCTGTTTCGATTCTCCCATTAGGGCCTTATTTATTATTTAATATCAATTGTGCGCAAACTGTTGAAATGCTTATGGCACTAACAGGCATTGCGACCAAAAATTAATTATGACTTATACCATCCAAATTTCATTAAATTCGAACAAGTAATTTTTAAAACCAAGTGATTCACGAAAATGTTGAAGGAGAGTCCGACACGAAAGCAATAATGACACTTCAAGTCTGAAATGGATTTCTCTCGAGCTGTTCGAATTCGGAGACAAACAAGCCTTTCCTCAGAAGTATCACAATCTGATAATCTGATTCCGTCATCTTCGGTAAGCTCGGAAGCAGAATCGACCACCGTAATCAAAAGAAAGGCGAATTTTAGAGATTTGAATTGAACCTTTTCTTAGTATTGGTCAGGTTGGAAGATAAATTAAAACAATCATGAACCAATTTTAGTGATAATTTATACAAATCTAAATGTCCAGCAATACTACGATCTTTTAACAAATAAATAAATTTCGAAATCAACATCCTGTTAAGGGATTAACTTGAAGATCAATCATTTGATCTAATACAACAAAAAATAAATGAAAAATATCCCAAAGCTTTTTATATTCTTCTATTAGTTTAGGCTTCTTACTTCTTACCGAAGGCATTACTCTTAAATGAGCTCAGTAACCCTTTAAATAGATCTTAATATAAATACTTGGAGGGCAAGACAGGACGGGGGCACCATCAAACATGGATAACTGTTCCGATTTCCGTCTGGTTCCATGCCGAGGGGTGTTTTTATTTAGACGATGTCTTCCCCTCGAGTCTGCTGCTCCCAGAGCTGCTTCAGGGCACCCCTTCACTTCCCTCCTTCATCCTCTACAAATAGACAAATCTTTCAACCTTGCAGCAAATATTACACCCAATATTAGTTTTTGACTAAGTGGCAAAAGATTGGAACTCTTTAAGTTGGATGGAAGCGAAATATAGCTGAATTGTTCGTCTAAGACGATGTATAAGTTTTCATACTTTTTACCCTTAAGTGACCTCTACCAGAAAAAAAGTAACCGCTCATTTAATGAGGGATTATATCAATTTTCCCATGTGTGGGTTGTCACATATAAAATAACTGCAAAAAGTTAAACTTTTTGTGTTGGGTATTATTTAGAAGTTAAGAGATAAAGTGCGTAAATCGACAGACAATTGCAAGAAATTATCATCTTGGACATAATTTACATTCAGCTCTATATTCTTTACTTGCATCCTCTTTCCAGCTGATGAAGAGATAAAAGATTTTTCTGAGCTTCGTGTTCTTCAGACCAGGGTAACTAGCTACATATATAGTCCAATAAAATTAGGCAAAAAAAAGGGTGTTTCTTCGGAATAATTTTAAGCCACGATTTTTTTCACAGAGAGCTTTGTTATGTCATTGCCAATATTACCTGAAAAGTCCCCAACTTTTTTATGTACGCTTCCCTCTGTCTTTGGGGGGGAGGAGGGGGGTAAAATTTGAAGGACTTTAACTCAGCTACCTAAGCAAGTTGGGTATCATTTCCTATGCATTTTTTTACGCTGAATCGATTAAAACAAGAATCAAGTCGATAGGACCTATAGTTTGGACGATATAATGGGTTTTATGTATTAAAAACTCAAATATTTCAATGTACACCTCCTAGGGTTATCACTAAAGTTCGGATTTTGCATATTTGCATATTTTTTTTTTTTTTTTTTGCCCCAATTGATTTTTCTTTACGAATTATGATG